>JAVJAQ010002783.1:604868-732454 GCA_032362365.1 Zygogramma bicolorata | reverse complement strand
TTAAACCAGACAAACGTCACGAATTGTTTTGACGCAAGCGCGTGGCTGATGCCGACAACACTGAATAAAGATTTACATTGGTTTGTACAATAATCAGCAGGGTGTAGCACTATCTGTTAGCTATCACTATTGTAGATGAGTATTACATATACCTCCGAAGTACATGTCACAGTCACTCTGGTTTCTCTTCAGTGCGAATAAATCTTTCGCCTTTTACTAAAGATTTCCGTGGAGAGGAACAACATAAATGAGTCTTTAACAATTTTTGGAGCCCAACTTGGTTGGGCCTGCAAATAAATTGAAAAATAATAGTCTTTTAGTTTTGAGATGCTAGGCAGCTTAAATTAACTACAATGATTTTTGTTACGGGTTCTATTCCCCGTAGACTATGGGCCGCCGTAGTTTCTGGAATTCTTACCAATTTTTGAACAACCTAGCACAATCTCAATAATTAAGTTCTTAGTAATTTTTTCGATAGTCAAATTTGAGTTATTCGAGGAGTTGCTGAAGTTTGTTTTGTATCCAGAAGGAACTGTTTTTCCAATTAACCTAACACCTTTTTTCGGGTAATTGTAAATTTGCCCTTCTAAATTTGTATAGTAAATACGTATTTTTTCAGCTTGTTAAAAAACCACGTAGAAAATATTTATCCACCACAAAATAATGACGTTCAAACAGTACCTACTTCGTCCCATGTCTCCAGCCATGATGGTCGAGTGAAAATTGTGGGCATTGGGATTCGAAAACTTTTCCATAAATTAACGACCTTAATGGCCCGAAAAAAATCCCACTTCATTTTTTAGGCATAAAATTATGAATGCATTTATTGATAGCAATTTGTCGAACGCTATCTGCTTCCGGGTTCGACAAGAAAGGGTAAATAATTGACAAAGTCAACCTATACTTCCGGAATTTTGATTATACCTAGGTGTACCGATAAGTTGTCGGTTTCGATTACCAGCTGATGAATACATGGAAGAATTAAGGTTTTTGAAGGCTGGAACATGGTAGGATCTGAAATTAATCGATATTTTCATAGAAGCTAATGAAAGTGAAAATTAGGCATATCGACGTTTTGAAAGATCTATGTTATGATATTCTATTCCGCGATGTATATTCTAAATTCGATTCGGAATTTCCACCTCATCGGATGGCAATAAAAGATCATCTGTTTAAAAATAACTTACCTTCAAGTAAGATATTTACCATAATATTAATTCACTATTGTAGTGACAATATATCTCCTTGCTTAACAACCAATCAGTCTATTTCAAATTTTGAAATTCAGCCAATAGAATCCGAATTACAGTGAAAATATAGCTTGTCGCTGTATTTTCACGGTGATAAACCTGCTTAGTTTTTGTTTTACTAGCTGTCAAGTGAAAATAATGATTTAAATTATAAACGTCAAATCTATGTGTTTTGATTAGTTATATTTCTTAATCAATATGAGCGATCGTTGGGGACAAATGGCGATTGGTATCATAGATGAAGCAGTGGAAAAGAGTATTCCCTTGAATACGGCCAGAAATAAAGAATCAATTACCAGGCAATTCAACAATTTTTGCTCAAACAGGGGTTATATTGTCGTCCTAAATATAATTCGTGGTATGATTAATAACCTATAATTTTTTGGAATATCAATTCATTGGCAATCCCAATGCAAGAAAATACAACTCGTCCTGCGGACTCGTTGCTCTCTCTATTTTCAGCTTTGGGGTTGCAATTCATTAATATTCCAACAAATTATCGGTAATAATCATACCACTTATTATATTACCACTGAAAATATTACAGGAAACGGTGTAATTGAATAAAAAAATCTTCTGAGGCAGAAGTGTACTAATCCAAACTCCTCAGAATTTCTGCGAATTAAATCGCTTGTACCACCAAAATGTTGAAAAATATCCGAACTTCATGGCAGAATTGGAGGAAACAGAAAATAATAATGTAATAATCCAAATTTTATTTGAATAGATATACTACATTCTAAAAATTATTCGTTCGGTTAACCAGTTGACGAACGCAAACCCTCAGAAATATAAACTTGTGCGAGCAATGGATTAACGAGGCCTGACCTTTTAATGTGCGATTACCCAGCACGGTGGCCTGGCGTGTATTTGAACCCTGGTTTTCCGCTTGAAAGGCGGAAGTGCTGAACTTCAGGTTTCTTCTTTTGCCTAGTGACCAACTACTGAAGTCGAAATTCACTGAAATTTGAATTTTGCTGGGCTCAGTCTTCAACCAAATTTTTAAATCAACCCTTGTTGACTACATGTATTCATCATTCGAAATGAATATATGATGCTTTCCCGAATCCATTTCTGTGTATTCATTAATTTGAATCTATTATTAGAATAAGTGTATCGATGTGCCTATGCGAAATCCAATAATTTTTTATGTGTATCGATATGTATCATATTCACGAATCTTGATTTTCACTTTTCACATATTGATGACATGATTATTTGCGAATGCTGGTAATTTCCGCCACGAGTATTTTTCATTAGAATTTTAGCAACTCTGACAGAATTTTACAGAAAACATGTAAAACATAGTTAGACCTAAGCCATGGATTTAGAGATTAGCAGGCATTTCACGCGAGGTGGTAGAGCATTAAGTTCAATAGAAAGGTTAACCAGAAGATTGTCGAAAATTAGTACACACAAAGATCATCATACTTTGCGAAACTGGTCCTTAATGTTTGGTTACTGATAACCGAAACATTTCGTATGGTTTCATATCCCAATGAACACCCGCTGGCTACAGCTGTCTACTATTTATACAGTTTCAAGGTGCAAGTGTATCCAATGAGGTATGGTCCAATTTTGAAATATTCAGTTTAGGTAAATATACTCTTCTATAGAACATATTCCAAGAGTTTGTTGCTGCCAACAAAAAATCATCATTTGCACAGTTATCTCCATTTTAGGGATGAGAGCCAAGCGAATTATCATTAAAGTTCTGGAGATGACTTTATGTATTATTCAGAATCGAAACTTCCATCCATTTTTCAGCATTGTGAGAACTTTCTTAGAGTAAAAGTTGAATATGAAGTGAAATAAATAGTGTGGTTTATGAACCAAGCATTATAAGTTTGAGTGATTCAATTTTCATAGCTGCAATTTGTATAGGTTCTACACGCATTGCTGGCTGCCTTTCTCTCGACAGCTGGAAAATCAAGAGTAAATACACTACTGCCATTTAGAAATGAAAATACTCAAGAGGAAATTTCAATTAGTGGTCACATATATACTTTTCAAAAATTTAATATTTTCCATCACGGGGTTCGTTTGAACATAAAAATTCGACGGTGCTCAAAGAACATTGTGAAAATGACGTTGGAATGTACCTAAATACTGGCTGGTTATGAAATATTTGAGTTCATTGAAAAATACAGTGAAATATATTTTTATTGGATGATTTCATTTTCCTCCAGACAAAGGTACAAAAAAGTTTTTCCAAACTCTCATTCACCAGTATCCGTAAATCAATAATAATATCATTGATAATGATGAAATGAATCATGATCAAACCAAACCAAGGATGTATCCATATTGAATTATCTTTTTTTTTTGAATAGCTGAAAAGGATAAAAATCAGTTTAGTTAAGATTACTATAAATTCTAGCCAAAATGTCTTCAAGAGTTCAAACATTGTCTGAAGTTCTAAAGAGACCTTCAAGCAAAATTATTGCAATATCATTTTCACGGATGGAATGGCGATCGTGTTTCTACTCTTTTTTTTCCTGACACCTATGCAACCACTAATACAGATCGTATGATATTCAAAGCCCTGGGTAGTAGGTTATTTCAGTGGTTCTTTATTTTATTTTTCGGCGAGTTCTTTCTGTAGAAGCACATCAATCAACATAAGTTAATTTTCTAAAAGAATTTGATTACTATTTTTTGGAAAGCCTTACGACCTTCAACTGGGAAGGCAAATTGTTTCTAACATTAATTTCAGGTAATAATCCTTCCTTTGATGATGATATTTTTAAAAACAATGTCCTGAGAAATCGTCTCGAAGGTTTTGCAAATGTTGAAAAATGTTGTAATCCACAATACAGAGAAACATAGATCATCATCGAACCTAATACATCCTTAGACAATGCTAATGTGTTCCGCTTAGGTTAAAATGGGGACATCTACCACATTGGCATGGTCTTTGTTGCAAGGTGTTATTATTCCCTAGTAAGAACAAAAATGAAATTAGAAGAATTGAATACAATTCAAAATTGAAGTTATAAACTCAATCAGGGTTGATGAAAAGTTCGAAGGAGGACCAAAAAGAAAATGTTGATAAGATTAAATCATATGCTATTATTGTTAGTATAATAGGTCATTCAGAGAGAAGTATCGATGAATATAAAAAAGTGGAAAAGTCGAAAAAAAAATCATAAAAATGCACTACGTAACTACTAAAGATACCTCCAATCGACAAAATTTGGATGATGAACAGGTAGAAATGTTAGAAGAGAAAATACAATTATTGAGATATCATTGATATTTCATTCTGACAGAATTTCAATGTAAGGAGAATTCAAAAAAACATCTAAAATATATATGAAGTTGAGTAAGTATAGGAACACCATGTGTTCATAACTATTATCTTCCCTCTTCACAAGTCATAACTCTTACCATATTATACGTATATGTAGTTTTTTCAATGCCAACAAGTCAGTTCTTGAAACATTAGCGCTATAAAACATGTACTAGATTCGCTTCAGCTATGGTGTTATAGATGGCACGAGTTATGCTGTTCACGTTAATGTTCAGACATGATGATTAAGTAATCATGAAAGGCCACGGAAAGGCATACTTACCTGGCGTAGGGGTTAACCGTGATCAACAAGGCGGTTCCCCCAGGACGAGGCCCTTCCATTGCACTTTGGTAGGGCTGACACCTGCGATTATCCCTAATGCGGATAACTCGGGCGCGTAATTTTTGGTAGTCGGGACTGCGTACGCGCTGTCCCGGTGTAAAATAATTAAAAGTTAATAATCTCTGAATCCGTCATCAACTGCTGCTTGAAAGCGTTCAGTTAATGATGAATCTTCGCCATGGTTAAAAAACCTCGCTTCCCCACAAATTTATACCAGAGATCATACGGTTTTTAAATAGTAAAGAAGGCTCAGTTGCTGGAGAGCTTCAGTAGAACTCGATGGCGTCTGGGGAAAAATAGCATTCACTCTATGGATTCCACACCAACATTGTTGCCAAAAATTGTTTCTATTAGATTATCTGAAACGGTTCGTGGAGAAAAAAGCAAATGGTGTCAGCTCTTGTCAACCATTGCAACATTAAAAAAATCAAGATGTATATTTATTCAGTTACTTTCTTTTCTCTCACAGTGGTATCAAATATTGTCATGAAACTGTATGCTCTAGAAAATGAGCTCTTTGGGTCCGTGGATTCGAGTTAGAACTTTGTGAAGTTTAATTTTCATTCTTTCATCACATCTGTTAAACATAACTCCTGTTATGTGCCCTGTCATGTGAAAACTTATATAGTATATGTGATCCTTTGATGAAGTATAAACAATTTGCAAATTTGAAAATACACAAAATATTTCATTCACAATCATTCGTGAATGTGCTTATTTTTAACCTACTTTCAGGTTGGACAGTGACAACTTGTTCACCAAGGAGAAGACGAAGTCGTCAAAACACTTTGCCGATTTCTTGCCACTTTCCCGACTCCTTCGGTTCGAAACGCCATTCTACAAATTGAAAATCATGAAATGCTTAGATTCCCACTAACGTGTATACACCAACGCCGTTGTACATGGTTGTACAAAACGAGCTATCCCTCACACGATATTTCAGTAATTACACATTTTCTCAATACCAAAGGGCAGATAGAATATAGGTACTCAGTTTCTCCTCCAGAAACCATAAAACGCTCTGATAACTGATACACTAGTTTCCAAAAATAGCAGGTTACCTATTTTCTAGCCATTTTCTCGAGTACAGTATTCAGCGCTCTTCTCCCTCAACACTAGTCCATTTATTGTTTATTGTCGAAAATGCTGGTAATATTTCTTTACGTATTTCAAACGTAATTCATTTGCAGCAATTCTCGTCGAAAATAACATGAATTGAGGGATATGATTGGCATACAGAACGCAATGTATAAAAAACTGAAGATGAATTTACTAAGAATGACAAAATTGACATATGTGAAAGCGTCATGAAATTCGTTAATGTGCAATGCTTACTCGAAACAAAAAATGGGTTGAAATCATTCCCACATTTTTTTATATTCACTTGAAACTATTTCGAATGATTTTGAATAAGATGCCTGGAAACCCTGGTGTGTTTACTTATACCTGTAGAAGTGTGGGATAAAAGTGGCGAAATCTGGATTGCTTGATTTTTGGTGGATAATTGAGCTTTTGGAGGTTTCCATACAATATGTACAGATGTCGCCAACACGCTCTTGTCAGTCTTGTCTGAAGCTAAATTTGCACTAAGTGAAAATAATATGCATTCGGGTTTTTGATTGGCTAGCGAGAAGAGATCGCAACCTAAAGGATAATGGGTGGACAATGAGATACCAGTAACAACGTTTCGATATTCAAAAGCAATGAAATCAACAAATAAACACGATAAAAACACCGTACACATCAAAATTTCAAAGTGACATGACAATATGACAATTAACTTGACACTTGTCATCAAATTTGAAAAATGGGAACATAACGCCCTCTACCGAAAAATAGGGGAAACCTTCAAAAGCGTCGATTGTTTTTTTCGCCACAAAAATCTAAACAAAATATAATCAGTTGAGTCACCAGGACTTCTAGGCATCTTAATTTTGAATAAAATATTGCACAAACCTCGGCAAGAGATCAAATTCCTCTCTCGGGAAATAGCTAGCTCACTTCTGCTTTCACCAGCGGTGAGCAATATATTTTTATCCAGAGAAATAATTCACTTTCCGCCTCAGTATGTAATATACTATTTTCATCGTTTCATATCTTGTATGACATACATTATTTATAACCACAATAAAACATTCCTGTTTCAGTTGACGATAAATGATTGTTTTTGTCATTAGTTTCAAAAAACATCACAATTCAAATTGCAATTGCTCATAAAAGACAAATAATTTCAAATAGATATATGAGATAGGGAAGAATGTATTAGTGATATAACAGAAGATATATTTTGTATCGAATTCTCAAATAGACACATATGGAACAAACTAAATAAAAGGACTCTCTCAAATATAAAGTAGCCCTTCTCACATAATTTTATGATCGGATTTCCTTGCCTAGCCGCTTTTAGTAGAAAGTGAATTGTGAGTTACTGTTTTTGATTTTCCGACGAAATAAGGGAAACGCTTGCTTTTCTTGATTTCGGAATTGTGTGAGATATTGGAATATAATTCAATTGAGCAGCAGACAGTAAAATAAAACATGTAAAAACGTAGAAAAGTCAAGAGCCGTTCCTGAGGTCAATAATTTAAGCTACTGAGGTGACTCATTTAGAAGATATATGGAATGAAAATAATATGATTGAAATAAAAAAGGAAATATATTGAAATAAAATTCCGAGTGGAGTGTTGTTTTTCATGAGGTTTCGATTATTTGAAACAAAGCTACAAAATGGTGAATGAATGAAATTAAAAAAACAATGAAATAAAAAAGGAAATATATTGAAATAAAATTCCGAGTGGAGTGTTGTTTTTCATGAGGTTTCGATCATTTGAAACAAAGCTACAAAATGGTGAATGAATGAAATAAAAAAAATTATAGAAAGTTCATCAGAAGTGTAGAGAGAATTGATACCTAATATTATTATATTAAAATATATAATAATACTATTGAGTTCGAATAACTTGATATATTATTAAAGTGAATCCTCCAGAAAAAATGCAATCCAAAAGATGATGGTTGTTGAGATCAAAGCAAATATGAAAATAAAAAGTAAATAAATAAATCGAAACCAGTAAAATAAGTAGGTAAAATAAATGAGAACATGTTGAAAAAAAGTTCTCGAGATCAATTTAAGGGCCACTGAGGTTGATCATTCAGAAGAGAAAAGGAATGGAAATGATATGATTGAAACAAATAAGGGAATATATTATATTGAATATATTGAAATTAAAATTTGAGTGGAGCGTTGTTTTACGCGAGGTTTCGATTATCCATAAACAAAGCTACAAAATAATGAATGAATAAAATGAAAGTAATGAATAAAATGAATAAAGAAGAAAATTGAAAAACTTTTTCCAGAGAACAATAATTATTATTATTACTCTATCACCAAACTGATATTATTTGTACTCGAGGCGCGTTTCGCTGACAAAGGTAGCATATCCAGAAGAAATCTAATACTAAAAAAGACTCAAGTCTTCAAATTTAATATCAGTTTTCTTCACCCCAACTTTGTTAGGGAAAAGTGCGTTGAATGCGAATAATATCATTTTGGTGTTAGGGTAGTTGATCTGTACAATTTAAAACGAGAAAAAAATGAAACCGCTTTTTTTTTCTTTAGTAGAATTTTCGATAAAATTGACAAGCTTTCGATTATATCACCAATTAAACGACCAGCACACATTTAGATGTAATCATTCTCAACAGGTATAGTATTCCTCAAACTATCAGAAAAGCATAGTGAAAATCATTTCCAGAGCGAAAGGAGTATTCATCCATTTATTGTTTATGCTAATGATATGAGGATACCCAAAATTTCAGTCTCATATGCTGATAACACTGATATATTTTTTGAAAAAACCCATACCTCTGTTAGTCAAGTGGATGAAATGATTACAGAAATTGACTAGTGGATGTTCAAAAATAAACCCACCAAGAATGAATCAAAAACTGCCTGCATGCATGGCACTTAAATCAAAATCATTTATCGAAACAGAAAAAGCATTAACATATAATATAAAAATCACACCTTTGTTCCATCGATTGAATTAATCGGACTATATTTTTTTTGAAATATTATTTGGTATAAACAAATTAACAAACTCAGTGAAGGAGACCTCATCATCTATCTGTCTATGTATTGGGAATGATTTCTAGACAATATAGTAGCCATATTGTTAGTACACTCTAGTGTGCTAACTTTCTCAGCCATCTCAAGCTTGAAACTCTTCACTGGGACCATTGCACAGATTCCGAACGGATATTCATCTTACTATAATATGCCCAGAGAATCATGCGCATATTTATATAAAATACTATGTTTTTTGCTAGCAAAATTATCACGTTTTTCATAAAGGCAAGAAACAACAATAACAATACTAAACATAAAAATTCAAAATAAAAACATATAAACTGTTCTTTCAATGGGTGTCGTCTATTTGAAGCTCTTTGGGGAAATAAAATGCCAGAATGTCACTCACTTCAAGAGCAAACTGAAATATTTTATCCATTGTAATTGTTAATGAACATTAGGTACATTCTCCAAAGATATAAAATGATACAGGGAATAATTTTCAACTTCTACATTATTCATTTTTCAATATTGCGTTGTATTACACGTTTTTATATGACTTATTTCCCATGTAATATGAAAATTATTCGAGATTATTAGTTAAATCATTGATAAATCAAGTGATACTGTAAAACTATATGAAATCTGTGATGGACTTGCACCAATACACTGAGAAATATGATCGTGGTGACATATTTCATCACTGATTCAATTAACAGTCGTTTTCAGTGGACATATGAATTTCATTTTTTCATTTGGATCCAGTTGAATAGGTTGTTTGAAAATTATGTGTCGATTGAAAGAAGAATCTGACATAATTTGTATACATCTTTTCAAATATGAAGATCAAACCCCCCCACAATATAGGTATATGCAAACTGTATAATTCCAATTCTACAAAGAATTTTTCAAGAGCATGTTAGCTTAGCATATTTTTTGAAAAAAAATATTAAGGCAATACCTACACATACAATATTTCACAACCGAATTGTGATGATACAAACTAAGCTGAATCCAAAATACTTGCTAGGTTGACGGCATTGAAGCTGCCATGTTGATCGGAAGTTCATTATTGATAATTATTTTTTATTCACATGAACTCAACGAGGGCTTGATAATTATTCGATAATGAACAAGTTGAATCACGTGAGCTTAAATAAAATACTGCCAAGATATAATTGCAAATACATATATATATATATATATATATATATATATATATATATATATATATATACATCTTATATATTACAATACATCATAAATAAATGAAATATACTCAAATTAAATACGAATCATTATGCTCCAATGAAAAACAGTAATGTTTTCTCAACACAGAAATAAGTAAATAACCCAATTAAAGTGGGATTCACAACTGAACTGAAGTTGCAAAAAACGAGGTAAAAATCTAAATTCATCAGTTGAATTTGATACTGGTTATGTTTGTATTATTCATCAGCCCAAACAAGTTGGGCTCCAAAAATTGGTATAAGACTCATTCATGTTGTTCCTCTCCACGGAAATCTTTAGTAAAAGGCGAAAGATTTATTCGCACTGAAGAGAAACCAGAGTAGCGAAAACATTAGTTCAAGGTTATTCATCGTGCTCATCTTTTATCGTTAATGCGAAATGATAGTGCTGCGCTCTGTCGTAATTTTTTCTACTTCTGCCATTTCACGAGTGTGTTGGGGGTATTAGCAGGAGTTACAGATACTAGCAATCGGAATGTCGATGACTTGATATTCTGTTTCAAAATTTGACAGTTCTTTGTATTCAATATATAATATGTACGACTACGAACTATGTAAATTTTTGAAATTTAATCTGTTCTTATCAGCCAGTATATTATACTGATTTTTGAATTGAAACAAAATATTGAATATGTACAATATTATCCATTGCTCTCTCAACTCAAGTATTCAAAAAGTAATAGGAAATTGATTTTACATCAAAAGTGGACAGTTCCATTCATTACACCTTGATGAATGAATATACCCCAACACTACAATATATTTACATAAACAAAGGGTCTGAAGGTCAGAGCAGAATGTTAAAATGTATTTTAACAAATTTCGGGACTCTCCGGTAAATCTCTAGAAGCCGAGCCCGGTATAACTACGGTTCCCTTCGGTATAACTCCTTGCTATCTAGAAAACTACGATTATAACTTCTGTGCTCTACGGCATGACTCCGGTCTTCTCTTGATCAACGACGGTTTTCACTAGAAAATTTGTATCTCCGGTGTTAATCAGGGTCCTTCCGTTATGTTGCTCCCGGGTATAACTCCAGTGCTCTTTGGTATGATTTTGATTTCACTCCAGTGCCCTCTGGTTTGATCTCGGGTTTGATCTATGTGATATATATTTCCGGATTAACAGTGGTTCTTCACGGTTGAATTCCGGAACTCTGGCGAAGCTCCGGTATAATTCCTGGGCAATCCACCAAGACTTTGGTATATCTCTGGTGCTCTTCGATATAACTTTGGTATACCCAGGTAAGGGCTCTTTAGTATAATTAACATGCTCTCCGTTATAACTCCAGTACTTTCTGTTATAAACTTTGTATAACTAAGGTGCTTCCTGGTTTAAATAACTCCGGTATGAATCTGGGTTTCTTCCCGGTGCTCTGAGGTATGACTCCGGTGCTCTACGATTTAACTACGGTTGGGATGGTTGGGCACGCCTTTAAATGGCTATAGCTCCCTAAGGAAGTATTTCTGGACACATTTTTGTGTATGAACTTTCTCAACTCTTCCTTTACTTGAAATGTATCTATTTAATTTCAATTTGTTTGATGACTGTTGATTGCATTTTTCAATTGGACAGTTGGAATTGAACATTATTGTGAAGGAATCAGTCGTAAGCTTATCATAAAAAATTACTCAAAAATTCTTCCGAAACAGGTGGGCCCAGCGCCCTTCCGCCCCATTGAATAAGGCTGGCCTGTGAAATGTGTGTCATTAAAAGGCTAATGGTGAGATCTGCCCCACTGTCAGTTGCAAACTGGTTTTTCTTCGTTGTTGTTTTTTTTATACATATTTCGAGGGTTGTAGCGGGTGAACGCCACGATGTAGGCGACTGACAATAAGCGAGCGTCGGATTATTTTCCTGAAATCTTTGCTTTCCCAATGTTCTCAGTCGTAAACTTACGACTAATTCTGCTCACTTTTTTTATACAGATCGGTCAGCCCCCTACCCTAACTTCGCCCCGGAAATAATGTATGGCAAGAATCTCTGTAGCATCGTCGACATCGATAATACAAGTTTCAGTGGTCGATGGGCGTAAACTTATCACTACCAAAAATAGTGACACGGGCTCTTGGTCTATAAGGGCCATTAGAGACCTTGGATAATTTATGACTAGGAATTATGATGTTATAATTCTTCCTCAGGGTGAAGCCTGAAAGAAGACAGGTTTCATCTCTGTTCTGGAACTTGATGCAATGAGTTTTAACATAGGTGACACAGTTAAAGATATACATGCAAGTGACACCTAATATGTTCAACTCTGCAAATAATGGTTTACAAGAATCAAGAGGTTTTCTGAAACATATTGTTCTGATGATTTTTTTTTTGTAAAACTAAGAGTTCATTGATTCTATTACAGTTGCCAAAACATGATGCAGTAGCTGAGGGTGAAGTACACATATGCGTAATAATAACTCTTGAGAATATCGATGGAAACATAATTGCGAATATTCCATAAAACAAAACAATGTTTTGCTAATTTATTCAATATGAAATCAACTTAGTGATTCCAATTGAGCTGGGAATCGATAAAAAGTCCTAAGAATTTTGTGAAACTTTTCTGTTCTATAGTTTTCTCCTCAGTCCTAACCAATACACTAAATTCCGTTTCCTGAATTGAAAAAACAATGGTGTTGGTCGTGAGATTATTCAAAACCAAGCCATTCTCAGAACAATATATTCGCATGTTGGATACCGCTTTATTTGCTCTAACTGACAATGTTTCACATATTGCAATAGAAGTATGGATTAATATATACAGGATTTCACTGTGCATTCGAAATAACTGTTACTATGGATAGAAATTTTCTCAACATGATTCGTATTTCCACCCAAAAAAGCATTGCATATAAGATCCATTTGCAAATCCTCGTGAATCACCATATAGATAGCAACCCATTTGAAACCCCCATTTTGAAAACTCATTTACAAAAAAAACATCCAGGCTTCCATACTGGTACCCCTCATATAATTATTGGAGTAAAGAATAACATATTGAGGGCATTAAATTGATTAACATAGCTGGATGGTACGAATCTCGTAAGCTCAGCAATCTCTATTACGATGTTTGTGAATGCTACGAGCACCTATCACTTCAACATTTATATTGCATTCCAAAAATATTTAATTCGTTTTGATTGTTTTCGAAAAGGTATTGGATTTCCTCCCATGAAAATGAGAAAGGAAGATCTTGAAATTTTCATATTATCTGTTTTCAGGACAAACTGGTATATTTGCCCCGATACTTAACTGCAATAATTACAATAACTTCCGATATTTATGATGCAGTTGTCACAACAATATTGTGAACAATAACGTCCAGTCCATTGACAACTCAATCCTTTTTCTACTTTCAGAGACACGGTATTGAAGAATAATCAGTTTTTTCATCGATTATTGTTCGCACTCTCTGATATTTGAATATTGATTCTTTATAAGAGAAAATTTTATTTCTTGAGGATTTACTTAAAAATTAAAAAAACGAATTCTTGACTCGAAATGTAAATCTGATTTCAGGATTCAATATCAGACAGGATTTGCTTCAGGTCGCTTTAAAAGCGAAATATTGAAAATAAATTCATAGGGCGAGCCAGAAAGTTGATCGCTCCTGTATATTCTTTCGTCAGTAGTTGACAATGAGTTCGATTTAGAAGGTCATTCAAGAGATGTGTATAAAAGAAAATAACAAAATCAACTTGTGTTTCTTTTTTTATTACCTTCACTTCGAGTTCATTGGTTAGGTGAAGGCAGATAAGTGAAAAAAATTCGAATGAAAAATTTCCTCCGTACTGTATACAGAGTGTTTCAAATTAAGTTGACCACATTGCCAATTGATAGTCAAAATTATTAATGAAATGATATGTTTCAAATGAATTCAACTTTTAACTTTTGTTGAATTATCCATATAAGCTGGTTTTATTATCATTGAATGCCCCATATATTATGGGCAATTGTTGTGTTGTGATAAACAATCCTGCCGTATTTAATTTTCACACGTACACGTGAAGATCGCAGACCATGACCGGCTCACCTTCCATCATCAAGAATGATATAACCAGTTCGAATTCGGGATGTCCGCGTCTTTCTTTCACCATTTCTTTCTCGAGTCACCGGTGCTTTCTCTTCTCCTTCGGCGATCTCTAGACACAAATCCAGTCGGCTGGGCGCTGAACTTTGTTTATGATTTATTTTCGACGGCTTCGGTTAGACGCGATGACCGAAATGTGAAGAATATCGAATACGCGTAGCTAATTTTTCCGTGCGACAATTTTTTTCGGGTTGTGGTTCGGTGGTGTCTTCGTGGGGTGTAGAATGTGACAGCAAGCGGAAATACAGTAGTAGTGCGTGTCAGTTTTGAGTGATTTCGTCGACGATCGAGAATAGATTCAATCAAGCTGTTTCACAAAAGGTTTTTTGGCGAAAAGTGAGTCATTTCCTGACATCAATCTGAGGGAGCCATTTAAAAAGCGGTTAGACAACTCAACCAATCACAGTGTACCTCAAGATTCCATGCTTAGGCTCTTGTTATTTTTTTGTTTAGCTCGAAAAAAGTACATACTTTTCCAAATGTCTACTTACGTTTTACTGGAATTTATTCAAAGTAGAATATTGAAATCGTACAAATATAGTGTTCAAATGTTTTTATATCTAGTTCATTATTATTTGAATCAACTGTCGAATTGTGACTGTGAATCAATACTTTTTTTCTGGGAATATCAACTCCTTATAAAAAAAAACAACGTATTCATTGAGACTTGAAAATATCACAAATTTCCTCGGGTGAAACGTTCACATCTTGAACACCAAGTGTCAAGTATTCAACCATTCTTCTTTGTGAATCACATCAACGATTTTCACATTGAGTTACAAATTGTGCAAAATAAAATTTCATACGTTGAAAAATCAAATCAAAGAAAACACTGCACGGGCGAAATAATCACATCAAACTTTTCTTTGAGATCAATTACCCTTACCCCAAACTGATATTTTTGCACTCGACGCGCGTTTCGCTAACAAGGTTAGCATCTTCAGGAGAAGACAATTGATACTAAATCTCAGTAATAGGTATATAAACAATTAACCCTAGCTTTATATTTAGTATAAATTTTCTTCTCCTGAAGATGCTAACCTTGTTAACGAAACGCGCGTCTTGTGCAAAAATATCAGTTCGGTCTTAGGGTAATTGATCGCTTAAAAAAGTTTCAATTTTCACACCGAAGGTTCCAATTTAATCGTTCATTCAGTCACATCAACACAACACTTAAACTTTTGAGGAAGTTAGGGCAAGTGGTTGAATGACGGATTAATGACCGAAAGATCCCAGGTTCGACTTCCCAATGAGGCAGATATTTTTCTATCGAGAATTAATCTCCGTTATTATGGGGAATCACTTTGCTATCTTTCCATCGCACTTACACATGCTGCTTCTGAGGAATGGCATAGGGAGTTAGTAACTGAGCCCAATTCCTGAAAAAAAATCCTATGAATACAATACTCTTAGTACCTCCGGAAATAATTCGTGGTACATTATATCCACGTTAGTTTCGAAGTTTGTCCATGTCAGTTAAGCAAAAAGTCATGCTTTTTATAGTGTTAATAGAAACAATATTTTTTTCAATCATAGAATTATGATGAGTCTGTGAACTTAGTATATGAGAGCTTTTCGATTTGGGACTTGCCCACTGTTTCTTGATTAGTGGTTTGTAATATGAACAAAAGGATAGGTAACGGATAGTTGAAATGCAATTAACCATTATAATATTTTAATATCTGCGGGATGAGTTCGTGAATCTATGTCGATTTGAATAGGATTTGAGTTGATAGTTTGTTGCTTTCATGCACTGAAATATATAGCAACCATACTGTTAGTTTTAACGGTAATAATTCTGTTTTGGCAATAACTAAAATTTAGTAAAATAGTGGTGGAATTATTCTCATTTCCAGTGAGTATAATGATGTTCTTCCTTATGGAATGTGACATTTTTATAAAGAAGATATAAAAAAGCAAGCTTTTTTGATGCATATCTTTTTGAATCGCAGGAGTTGAATTATTAGACATAGATTCCTACTAGGTCCAATAATTATTGGTGATAACTTTTTTAAAGTTTTTCCTGATTTCACTTACACGAACATCAACTATTGAAGTTAATAAGTTTTCCGAAATCAGTTCATAGGAATAAGTAAAACTTTTGTGTTTTTTTTCAATAATTTATCAGTTTGATAATAATATACCTGTTTTTGAATACAACTGATAAGTCACAAAATGAGAATATTCCCAGTCTGTTATCATCGAACGATGGGTTCTTTACCTGAGAAATCATTATTCATCATATTTTGGGGTTGAATGCATTACATCATGAATTTGAGAAAATGAAACTCTTATACTTTTTATAGAAATTATTTCACATTTATATTATACCGTTAACTCGTATAGAATATAGTTCTAAACAACCCATATAACTTGAGAAGCTATATTGTTGACAGCATCACGTTAAATCAGTATTACACCTTACAATTTGTTGCACAATAAATTCATGAACTTCTTCAATGCCACAGTGACCATCAATTTTTATATTTTATATTCAGCAATAAATTCATGAATATCTCCAGCAATTTATTGACGACAATAGACATTGGTCCATTTCTTGTCAATGAACTCATTTATTTTCAGGGATTTTTGTTTTGAAATGCCTATACCAACATTATGTACAAAAATGAAATGCTTGAATAAATTGAAGGGTGTAGAGTGCCATCCTTTTTCAATAAATTCATCAATTGATTCTTGTAATCATTCATGAATTCATTGTAGAATATAATGAATCTATATATCGCACAATGAAATTATGAATAAATCCACGAATTAATTGATGAATTTATTGAAAAAAGATGGCTCTTACCCTTTAATTTATTCAAGCATTCCATTCCTGTATATATAATCTTGGTATAGGCAATATAAAACAAAAATCCCTGAAAGTACATGAGTTTATTGACAATAAATAGAAAAATGCCTATAGTCATCAATAAATTGCTGAAGATATTCATGAATCTATCGCTAAATGTCAAATAGAAAAATTGTGGCCTTGAGGAAGTTCATGAATTCATTGTGCAATGAATTGAAAGGTTTAATACTGCTTTTATAAATATTCTGTTGAGACTCTATTTGAAAGTTATTAATAATTCAATTGATCTTCTTGGTTCAATTCTCCATATTAATCGTGCGTTCATCGACGATGAGTCCGCTTTAGAATGTCTCACCTACAAGGTACATTCACTGGCGGTTGTGTCTAGTGAACTACATCTTTTTTCCATAATCGTTCTATTTAATCTATGATTGGAGTAATCACTGATGTACACACAAAACCAAATTATGCTATCTCCTTACATTAATCGAAACATCAAACATCCTCAGATTTAACGAAAAAACTCGTTTTAGATTGTGATAATTTGATTCACAAGTGTTGAGGTATGTGTTACATGTTTATGCTGACACATATCTCTCGTGTCTCGACAAGAAACTGGTTTTCCACTCTCACGTTCTTCGTCATTTAATTCTAAATGGTAGAATAATTTCTTTTATTTTCCAATTTTGCCGATCTTTCGTATTCTAACTGTAAATTTGAGGTGGTCGAGTAGGTTCTTGATGTCGTGGTTTGGGTAAAAAATAGTTTCGAAGTTGTCACGTCATTTGCCTCAGTTTCAATGGGAAAAATTGAATGAGTAATTATAATCTCATTTTTATTGAAGATATCTACCGAGTAGCTGAAATCAACTGTTGAATCCAGAACTTCTTGTAATTGCAATTGATGGTTGGTACCACAAACTCCAGTTCCGATTTCCAAAACGAGATAATCTTTCTCAAACAATTACATCTTTAATTTTTTTTCTTTGAAAATTTAAATTCAAAATCTATATAGCTCAATAGCCCAAACCCTTAGAATTCGTCTTTTGTGGTTACTTACTGGCCTTCGCCATCATATCAACCCTTCTAAAAAATATAACGGGGGGGGGGATTAGAACCAGTTACGCATGAGCAAAAAATTATGAGCACGAGGCGTTAGCAGAGTGCGGTAATTCGCGAGTGCACGTAATTGGCCTTATCCTCGAGTCGCCCACTGGACTTTTTCTACTTCCACTATACTGACAGCTGTAACGTAATTGCTCTTTTACGATACACGTGTATTGTGAATTAATGGCGGCCGTCAGTGAGAGTAGAAAAATTAATTCACCACACAAATAATTAATGAGGATTTTTTTCCAAGTGGTTTTCATTTTTTTAAACATTGCGTATTTTACCAAAAATAATTTGTTTCTCATAGCCGAAATACTCCTTCAATTTCCCGATTGATATGACCAAAATCGTCAGTAACCAGTCTTCATTCTCATTATTATTTGTTAATAATTTCATTACCGAAAAACGTAACGGCTTATGTAAGTACCCATCGAATTGTTGTGGATGGTCTCGTTTTTTATCAGCTGGACCGTGAATGGAGGTCAGCAGTCGTGAATTCAAACCGCACGGAGAAGAGGTCATCAGGACCCTCAGGCGTAATTGGTCTGATGGAGAATGGAACGCCGAATATCGCAGAGTTGCCGATATTTCGGATTTTGAAAAAATTCAAAGATATTCTGAATTGTCCTATTTTTCCCTCGATTTTGTTTGATATTACATATTATATTGATTACCATATTTTTCGCCCATTTACACTTCTGATTATTTCAATTTTTTCATATTCTCTAACCAAAATCAAATTCAATTTTCGCGGCCGAGGTTGTCAGTGTCATTACTGTTGGGGTTTGAAGGCCGTCGTTTTTTAGAATTTCTTCCTGACGTTTCGTTGACGCGAGTGGCTAGCTTCTTCAGAGGCTCATACATCTTGAGTTTGACTCCGATGTCTGGGTATTACGACTTCGTAAAGCGTATTTATATGGATTCAGGTTTCGGAGCGCTAATTACTTTTTCTGGATTCTGAGAATTTTCATTATTATTATTTGCCGTTATAACTTTATCTGGATTCGGAGAAGTATCATTAGTATTAATTGCCGCACTACCTGCCGTCATTTTATTTGTTATTTTTGATCTTTTTAAAATGCGATTCCATACTGGATTGAGGTTCACAGCTTCTTCTTTTCTGTTGAAATTATCCGTGTGTTTGTGGATCTCTATTGCCTCTCGTATCATTCGACTATGGTATCCCTGGTTGGGCGCAATGAGTTTCGCGTTTTCAAACAGAATCTTGTGGTTTCCCTCACTGAGTGCGACTTCCGCCACAGCCGACTTGTCAGTTTGCCATGGTCTGCAGTTTCTTTCATGCTCTTTTAGACTAGTTCCTATGGATCTATTGGTGGTGCGGTATGCGATAAACCCCTGCTGCTGACAGTGGGTCTCCTTTGTCTTTAGCCGACCAGAGGCTTTGCTGTATCTTCTTGGTGGGTTTGAAAACGGTTTTAATGTTGTGTTTTCTAATTCTGTCTGTTACCCTCTGGATATATGGTACATGAGACTATCTGAGCGTCCTCCCTATTTTGAACCATGGAACTCTCCAGTTTCATGGCCCTCTTGATCTCGGGTACACTGTATCCATTCGGTCTCAAGATCACTTGAAGATGTTCCAATTTTTTCCCCAGATGCCCTGGTTCACATATTCGGGCAAATTCCTCTCTTTTGGCTAGGATGGTGGTTTTCTCGTTAACATTTTTTTTTAATCTGATGCAATTATTTGATCAATGTTTGATATTTATATTGATTTGAATGCTTATTTTCGTATTTTATTGTTTTAGTTCAGAATCTTTCATCTTTTGAGTTTTCCAACATGTTTCGAATGAACAAACTAAAGCACCAATACTACTCAGGAGGAAACATCTTCAGAAAAACCGTGAAGTATGATAGATATTTCATAAAACGATTGAAAAATTCACCTGAGAAAAATCTCTTTGGGAATAAAATTATTGAAGAAGTTATATTGTTGATAGAATATAATTGAACACAACGAAAGCAATTAAAAAACCCTGTCTTGGACCACTCCTCATTAAAAAAAAATGGGACTATCTGGTACCTGGAGTCGATCAAGCATTATAACTGTTTTTCAAAAACGAGTCTGTGTTGAAAATTGAGTGTCTGTATGAAGGATGCATGCTTCCGAATTCGTCATTTTTTTCTGCTCAGCTGCGTCAAACTTATGAATAGTCCAAGGAATTGACTGTCGGCAACACTGTTTTACTGTTTGGGGAACGCGCACATTCTCTACCTACACAGCCGGTCATTTTACATGAGTTATAATCGCACATTATTCATGACACGACGGAATCATTAGAATCTTTTGCTCCAGATCTTCGACTTATCTGTTGCATCATTTTCGGTCGCATATTTTGCATTTGTTTCAACGGAACGAACCTATCATATCAATTGAAGAATGTAGGATTTGGATTATTCTAATTGGATATCAAAAAATTAAAACATTGAAACGTAGAAATAAAAATATTACAATGAACAAAGGAAAAGTAACTGAATGAATTGTAAAAAAATATTTAAGAGAATAAAAAAAAAAATTGAAGGTATATTCGAGACATTTTCTGTATGCAAGAACAATAAATAAAATTTCAATAACTAAGTTAAGTTGACAGATGACTACAGTCATGTTTGAGTGGCAGGGAAATTTCTACTTAGTAAATTTGCAGCAAATTTGTGAATTTTCTGCTGGAATCAGATCGTTGCCAAAGCAATCGGTCTAAATGCGAACATTTCATTGTCTCAAATTCACAGACATAACAAATTCATTGTTATCCGCCATGTAGTGTTTTGATAACTCGTAATCGTTGACATGTGTTGCGCATATACCGAAGATTTAGGCCTTTTTTCGTATTTTCGAGGATAGGTTGTACCCTAAAATTAAATGCATTTCGAAGGTAACGAATGCTATGAGTTGTACTTTCAAGTTTTATTGGATTCATTTATAATGTTTGTCAATCTCATAAACAATATATTTTCGCACTTCTAGAAAACATGTACCTTACTCTTTGCGTTGTTCGGTCAACTGCTGTCGAAAGCGAAAAGTACCACCACTTCCTGCATTTGTTAGGTCATTAACTATTTTTGATACTTACTAATTTTGATTTTGAAGGAACATCTGTTGGGAATCATGTGTGAGTAACTTGTCACTGTCGCATCACTTGTTTTCAATCAATTGTCGAAACATTAATTTCGATAATCAAGAAAATAAAATGAGTATTTTGTTATTGAAGAAATTAATAGTTCGGAGGAGGAACATTTTTATATTGCGGTAATTTACAATTTCCCCTTTTTCTTTCCCAAGAAGTTGGAGGAAGAAATGGAGTTTTTTGGGCACACCGAATCGAAAGATAATATCTTTTCATTGGAATTGAGTCCTACTATAATAATTGACCTGTGACAATTTTTTTGAGAAAAAGCAAGAGATTTGACTCCTTCGAGAACAATCCCTCTATTTCTGATTCAGTTAGGCATTGGAAGACTTTTCAAATGGAATATCCAGTTTTTAGTCATTCTTTTATTTTTGTGGCAGACATATCTTCTAGTGTCGCCTAATGAAACTGAGGTGTGAGTTTTTCTTTTTTGTTACTCAATACGAGACTTTTTGAAAATTAGTCTTTTTGGGGTTTTTGTTGCTCTAGGTATCTACTTACAAACTGGAGTCAATTTTTTGGACTGATAGATATCATTCCTGTCTATTATTTCTCGAAAATGAGTAGAGCTTGGAAGTAGATGAGTAAAACAACAGAATCACATCGCTCATAGATTGATTTCTGAAGAGCCTATTTTCCATAATCAAGCGTCCGTGAAAACATTTTATTCAACACTGAAATATTTTGGTTGATTATTTGATTTTAGCATATACATGACTACCATTTCAATCCTCATGGTCTGATTTGGGATACCTATATCAGGTGATCACTGATATTGTGTGTATGTTCTTCCACAGTGGTGCAACGAAAAGTATGCACTTAACTTTTCGCCTTCATTTTCATTCATTTTCAAGGGGACACATTCTATACATATTTTTCAACCTCTGACTTTAAACCCTGAAATTACAAATGGAAACTGTTTTCGAAGTGATATATCATGTGAAAAGGTACGAAATTATTTTTCCAATGATAACCTATTCATCGAAATTCACCCAAACATTCAATGCAATTCCGGCGTTGAGGGCGTCAATCTGATAATTTTAATAATGATAAAAATAAAAAAAAATGAGATTCAAAAGTCAGATTAAACATTCCTGAATTATTTTATTTTATCGAAAGCCAGATTTCAATGATGAAAGTTTTCATTACAATCAAATTCCTTATTCATCGTTTGCCTTTTTCGTTCGAAAAAAGTGCAGTTGAGTGTAGGAAAATAATTTAGGCAAACGTTAATTTCGGTCTTGTCACTGACTCAGTTTGGTTTCTTTGAAAATCATTTCAACTTCACCATAAAACATGGCTTAATTGCATAACGAATTGAAATTGTTGACTTTCACTTGAGAAGAAACGGTTGGCTGGACTTACTTGCTCGCTTGTTCGAAGAAATTCATCCCGATAAAATGATTCGTATGCTGTCAAGTTAGTTGAAAGTTTGTTGATACCTGATTCATCTGTGAAGTGAAACACCTACCGCAGAACCCCATCAGAACAAAATTTTAGAAATGAATTACAACAAAATCTATATGTAAGCAAATGGATCACATTTTCAACTCTTGTTGGAGTATCGTTTCAATAAATCAATTCGAAAACTTTTCAACACAGCACAGTTACCAATACCAAATATTGAATCCTACTTATGGTGATTGTACATGCTTTCTTATAGCCAAAACTTATTTGTATTTTTCAACAATACCAAAATTATTGGGTCAATGATCTTAACGCCGCTTTTGGATTCATTCTTCAAGTAAATCTCAATAAATAGATTATCATTGAAAGATAATTTTGTGTCTTCTCACGTGATGTTTCAGTCGAATGCATATGTTGAAGAATGTGTCCAAAATATATTGCTGGGAACATACTTCTCGTTGGACCACTCTTGTATTTGAGTAGACTAGTTCATAAGCTTATTTCTCAATATCACTTCTTTCTACAGAGGCAGTATGAGGGACAGAGATAGGGAATTATGGTCCATCGGTGCCGGAAGGTTCCTGAGCTACTCGGAGGATATGGAGAGTGGATTACATTCCCTGTCCATACAAAGGCTGGATGCTCTAATTTACATCGAAGGTGAGTGCACGCCTGGAAATATTGTTTATGGTTTTTAATATACCTATGGTATAGAGTACAGTATTATAAAGTTGGTAAAAGCAATAAAAACGTCGTAATGAACTATTATTATGATAAAAAAATGTATTGATATTGAGATTTCAATCTAAGAGGAAATTCGAAACTTGCTGGTCATATTTATTTCAAGTATAAAATGTGAATATCTTGACAAGTGAAAAAATAATCGTGAACAGTTTTTTTACGAATATTCATTCTACTATTGTTTTTTTTTGGGAGTTTGGTACACATACTTGATCTAATGAAATTTCATAAACAATCTATAATAATTCGTTGAGCTCCCTGTCACCTGTAGTACTGTCGTCTATCAAAAATATTTCCGCATCCTTTGGAATTCAACATACTCATCAAAACTGATATTTGTGCGATACTGCAGTGATAGATAACGGGCGTATTCACTGGGGAAAATATACTCCAGTTCAGATAGATTCATTCATGAGTCACTCCATAAATATTCTGTTGAGTTAGGTTCTATGAAAGATCAAGGAACGTATTCTGAGTAATATCTCGATTATAATTTTCCATTTTCGAAATATTCATACTCATTTTATATGACATATTACTAATCCCCTCTTTTGTTTCACAAAAATCTATGTCCTAACCAATTTCAATTAATTGCAGTTGATTCATTGAAATATAGACATAAAATAATCTTTTCACTTTATTGTTGATAACTTGGGAGTCTTACGACATTAAAATAAATATTTAGTTTCCACTGAAAATACTTCTATAAACAATAGCCGAGTTTTCCCTCATGATCCATGATAAGAGATGGAATATATTACTTGCCCATCTGTTACGAATGTTCTTTCAAGAAATTACACATTAAGCAATTACACTTCATGAGTGATATCGGTTTGGACTCTCATTGTCTATAATGTCTATATAATTGAATTGAAATCAGTTGTAGAAAAAATCGAAGAATTGAGCAAAATGAAATTAAAAGAAGTTACGAATAATTGAATCCAACTATACGGTAATACTATCAAATATATATCGATGATTTTTTTATTGTATAATTAATAATATTAATAATAACGATATTTCCACAAATGAATTACCTCAAAGAGTTACTGTATCTCCATTCACTTTAGTGGATAAGCAAATATTTATTGTTAATGTACAAAACCATTTGTGATGAAAGAAAACAATCATTCTCGTTCAAATGGAATTGAACAGCCCATTTGACCCAATGCATTGTATTCCAAAAATTAATGATATCAAATGAACACCAATATTTGTAACTGAAGCAGTAATAATTTATGTACGTTCAACAGTCTTATGGATCAACCAAATTACCAAACCGGAGTAGTAATCAACAGAATCGAATAGCTTATTAATTAATTTTAGCAAAATTAGTTTTTGTTGATATCAACATTTCATTCATTCTCCTTATTTCAGAGTAAACTGAAATAGAACCATTTTGCTTTGTCAAATGTTAGTTGAAATTTGTTATTGTTAGTTTAGTGTTGTTCAAACTGCCTGATAATGCCATTTTATTCTTGAAAATAGCTCAAAACGTTCCCAAGGATTTCGTATAATTTCATGTTAAAAGTCGATGTCTAATTGATATCATTAAAGCACATGATTTCTCGAACATACGTCTTATTTTCTTTGAATTCGTGCCGCATGATACCCCGTCGCTCCTTCTGAACCGCCTACACTGGCAACTGTCGCTGTCTGTGCCAACGTTTCCATATGCACACAGTAATTGGAAGATAGGATGAGCGATGGCGTCACTTGCGCCTACCGTTCGAACTGACGACTGGTAGTCTTCACTACCCATGGACGAAGTGAAAATCGTCAGCTTTGCGCAGTGGCATTATCGTAACCGATGAGGTTAACACTGAGGTGCGATTATTGCTAGTTGAAAACTTTAAGGCTGGTGGCCCACACGACGGTAACGGCACGATTTGCCGCGCGCGATATATCGCGCCGCATCTGCTGTGTTCTCGCCCACAACACGGTATATCGTACGAAACTCATTTAAATTAAATAGTGCATGTTGCCAAATTGATTTTAGCCAGTTGTTGCTGTGAGCTTCAAAGGGATGGATCGAAGAAAAGTAATTTTGTTAGCTATTATTTAACGTAGGCGCAGATGAAATCGAGCTATCAAGATTCAAAGGCGATATTGGGTCCATCCATTTTTGAGAGTTAGATATGCAGATGGGGCGTTTAATACATTATTCGAAAAGCTGAGAGGAAATCGTGGGAAGTTCTTTAATTATTTTCGCATCAGCACAGACACGTTTGATTATTTAGTCGACCGATTAAAAGAGTCTATAATATGTCTGGGCCCTTCCTACAGCCAATTCAATAATATGTTCTTCTGGTTTATATTTCCCTTTATTATTATTTATCAATTAAATCGATTATTTCGAAGGTAAATTTTCTCTTCGTTGACATGGGTACCTGTATTTCAATGCATGCACGCAGAAAGACAACACAGCACTTATTAAAAATATCGTCGATGTCGTCCTGTGGGCTAGAACTCATTTAATCCTATTGGCGTTCAGAAGTCATGCGATACGAATTCTCGCGATTTCTGACCGCCATATCGCAAGTGTTTGCGGTAACGTCCTGCCGCGACGGTATTGAATATCGTCGCGGCATTTTTCAACCAGTGGGCGACCAGTGCATTCAATTGTACGAAACAGTTGTGTACGCGATATCGCGTACGATTTACCGCGCGCGGCAAATCGTGCCGTTACCGTCGTGTGGGCCACCAGCCTAACCAATACCCCGCAAAGTGCACGTGAAATACCGTGCGCTGCGCAATTTTTGGAAACCCCTAAGGGGGTTGAATACCAACGGAAACATAAACATTTGTATTCAATTGCTGATACTTTTTAATTTGCATATGTGCAACATTTTCAAGTGCGTTAAATGTTGGAGAATTTTATACCAAGTATTTAGTTGATTATATTATTAACCAATGCGTGTATGCTACAGAGTACTGAAGACTGCGTACCGTGAATGATTACTATGCGCGCATTTCGTTTCAAAAGAACATGCCAGTTTTCTGTTTCTCTCATATTGAAAGAATGGAAGGATCATTTATAGTGCACATTACTCAACGAAAGTTCTGAAAAATTGAAATAAAAGAAAAAATCATAGGGTGAGAATGGTTGGAATTAGGTTGACTGGATGGAATTGAAAATAGCAAATTTTCCTGATGAGAGACGAGTTGAAGAGCTGTTCGTCTAGTTTTTCATTGCTGTAAAGATTACTTTCTTATTGGTCTGAGTTTATCACCTGCAGAGTAAGAACAAAAAGTTCGAGAAATGAGTGAGAGTTACTCACAAGTGAAAACTTGTAATTGGCCTTATCTCCGAGTCGTGTAGTATCTTTTTTATATTTGCACGGGTATTGTTGATTAATGGTGGCCGCCAGTGGTGGTGTAAAAAATAGTTTTTCTTAACTATATTATACCTAAATGCGGCAGTTTTCGCCCCAGGTACTATACCAATGCATTGTATCAATAATATTGTTTTTGTGAAGCATGTGTGTGAAAAAATATGCAATACTATTTTGACAAATTGTTGGATTGCTGTTGTCATGAAAAAAAATTTCATTAATTTCTGGCCCAATTTAAATGAAAAAAGGAGTGGCCAAGTTAGGTAAAACGTAAAACAAACCATTTTATTTTGTGGTATAAACACATACGAAATAGATGCAAACACATTATTGGAAATAATAGATTTCCTTATCCAATTTCAGTTTTTCTATTCAATATGATTCTCCAGCTTCAATAAAATATATGGAAGTTCAAACCAATAGTTCTAGGAGGAACATCAAACAAATCTAGAGAATTATTGGAATAAGTAGATATCTTTGCCTTTTGCGTTCATCCAAATTACGAATATTCAAGAGAACTCTTCTAATCTACTGATTAGTTGTTTTTTTGTCCATTTCATATTTATTTCAAACACCTTTGTGGTCAGTTGGTTATTTTTATAAAAATAGGACTTTTCGTGAATGACTAATGTTAACGTTCTCTCAAAATTGACTTTTCCTTCCTATGGTTACGTTCTAATTTCAATGAGGCCGACACTAGTGATTCATTTTCTGCCTAGGCAGTAAAAGTAACAGTTTCTAAGTATGATAAAATATTTCACAAAGCTTACATTTTCTACAAGTCGTCAAACTGAGTTGTGGATATCAAAAAATTATTTTTTTTCCGTCTATTTTAGGTCGAACCGGCGTATCGTATAATTGAATAAAAATCCGTCAGATGGCGCTGGACCAAACGGACGTCATAATATATGGAAAATATCACATGCGAAAACTTCAAAGTGCTCTGGTGAAAAATATGCATTTTACAGATATGCCTGTTTGATTTCACAGCGACGATGTATTTTGGAGAAAAAGAACTTTGTGTGGCCACTTATACACAAAATACTATTGTGGTGGTTAAATGAACCTGCCAAACACACCTAGAAGGAATACTTTCCATTTTTTTTTCCTAACAGTGCTGTTATTAAAACTAACTACCCACTCATCTGCAGAAACAATCCCTGTTAGTGAGATAAAATATTTCCTTTCTACAAATGCTATTCATAGAGTGTTATTCATGATACGAATGTTTGTAGTTAGTTAACACCTGCAGACCATTTTAAAGTTTGTACAATGACCGGCAGAACGCAGTAGTATCGTTCTACCTTAATTACGTAGGTAGGTATGTCAAATATTGTAAAATATATATGGAAAGGCACTCTGGTTTCTCTTCAGTGCGAATAAATCTTTCGCCTTTTACTAAAGATTTCCGTGGAGAGGAACAATATAAATGAGTGCTATACCAATTTTTGGAGCCCAACTCGGTTGGGCTATTCATTTAATGAAAACATAAGCAAGAACATGAATGCTCACGACTCACGATTTACTTACGGTATGCTATCGCGCATGATAGCGTTCTCTCTCTCGCCGCTGTGACGTCACTCTCGAGGAAGTACTAGATACAAGATGTTATACATAGGTTTCAATCTAATTTTGCGGTACGCGCTGGAAATTTATTGAATTTAAAATTATGGTGAACACTTTTTTTCAATCAAAACTGAAGAAGTAGTTGTATAAGGTAGTCTCTCTTTAGATTTGTTCGTTATACATAAGTCAGTGAAATGTTTTTTTTAAATTATATGCAAGGCACATCAGTGTCAACAAATAATCATCGTTTTTTTGTTGTGATTATTATTTGAGAAGAATAAATAACAGATTTTTTTTTCAATTAATTATGTTCTGGTTCTCAAGTATTTCAAAACATGAAAACGGAAAACCGCAGTGTTTAAAAACAGGTGAAAAAATGCTAAAATTTTTCGAAATATATTACACAATACAAAATCCAGAGCAAAAAGTAAAACAACTATTTCTTAGAGTTGGTAAATTTAGACATCTTTTTCTCTAGGTTCCTTCGAGCATTCTTGAAACTGATTTTCCTGTTCAAGTCTCGCAGTCTTATATATGTTCGAGTTCTTGCAAAGTACAGGACAACTTCCTAAGGCACAGAGGTGGTTTTTATTTGTGACATAGTTCTATCGGCTAATTTCTTGAAAATTTTCTCCTCTTTAGACAAAGAGTTACCATGCATTTCATGGAACTCGGACTCGAGTTTCAAAGCAACTTTCCACAATTCATCATTTGGATGTAAAAGAGAACCTCTAGAAACAGCTTGTATCCAGTCAGGGGCCTTATTCATATCCATACTTGATGTGGATTTCCCTAGTGAGTATTTGTTCTTGAACAACTAATTGAAAACCCAACTAAAATCAGGTAGAGAAAGTTGATATTCAAACCAGAAGTTTGTTAGTGACTTTCCAGAATTTGCAAGAAATGGAATTTTATCATTGCAATATTTTAACGAATTTCCGCACGATTGTACGAGAAACCGACAGTTAAACCAAATCAAAAATCTGTAATATCTTGTTTGATTTGTTTACTGTTTTACCCAAGAACAAAATCAACTGATCGCAGTTGAGGGGAGTGAAACTCACTAACTTACCTTTTTTCAAATTCATTTTATCTTCTCTCCGGCAAGCGATTACGCATTGTTTTGCCAAATCTTTTTTTTTGAAAATGTAAGGTTTTTTATAGTGGTACCTTTGGTACTTTGATTACAGTTTCTACACTTTGCTACGGCACAATTCGGCATTGTAAATTGTTATTAACCATACACTCACATAAAACTAAGAAATCAAAATACAAATAACATCCGTAGATGTCGAAGTACACTCAAAATATTCCCTCCGCAAATGAAAATAACATGTAAACAATGCATCAGAAATTCAAATGGCCAGTTTCGTTTCTCGAATGTGACGTCATTGCGCGTGGCGGACGCATTTGGCACCAAATAGTAGCATACCGTGTGTATGTGTATCGTGATGAATGCTCATCTTCAATAGTACAATCTCAAATTCAGTTCGTTGTCTGAGCTGCGCTGCTTCAGAACAAATGAAAATGGTTATGTGGATAGCTACCTACTTGACATTCGAGAATCGTGTTTGTCACTCGTTTCAGTCATGTATGTACTAACATGCTGCCCACCTAAAAATAGTCGTTTGAGAAATGTTTATTATTTTCATCTTGTTTTTCATAAACGGGTACATTGTTATTTAGGGGCCAATTCCTTCATGTTTCATTCTAAGTCCTTATTTCATAAAAAAAAAGATGAAATATGATTATGAACACCAATGTAGGAGCATCTGAAGAACTACGCGGCTGTTTCAGCCATCCCTTCAATCTTAAAAACGCTACTCGGCAGCATATGATCGATTATAACGTGATTCCTTCAAATAGAGTGTAGATCTGTCATAGAAGGATCTAGGACTAAGACAGAGATGTATAAATTGGCCCTTCTTGATTAATTCTATTTTCTTTCTCATTTCCTCTTATTTTCTATATAAAGTCAATGTGAAAATCGTAACCTCGGAGGCACATCCTTACTGCATTGACGTTCAGCCGAGATTGAAACAACTATTGAGGTACTCTCGGTAGAGTTAATTGTTAGTAGCTCAATACAATGGCTAATGTTCTGACAAATATTTATAGTAGTATTCATACCCAAGGATCATAATCTTTCTCTTCCTTCATGCAAAAAACCGAAGGGAGTTTTGAAATCCGGTATACAACATTCATTAGGAATCATGCGAATCCACGTTGAAATCTAGAATTCCAACTTGAAATCTGTGATGAAACCCTCAGTGAAACCCCTCATTCGATTATTTGGTGTGCGAATTTCAAGTGAGTACCCTTACAAAAACAAAACTTTTTTGAAGTGGATACTCAGTGGAAATCCAGTTATTTATTGTACAAGTGCAATAGTAGCTTTTTTGCACACATCTGTCATTCTATTACAGCGTTGATGACTAACAGTCATTCAAACCGACGCCATATTAGTCTATTTTCAGTGACATTGTATTACGTTTTGAACACTTATTGCGGGTTTTATGTCATTTTCAATTACATTTATAACATAATGGATTTAGAAATTGCTAACATATCACCAAAACTGTTATTCAATCACTATCATTGCAAATAAGAAATGGAAATGTATTTGCCTCAAACAAGCACGCCTGGCCTTCATGATTTGGAAAATGCAACTGCAGCTCTAGAAACTTCAGTACATTGCATAAATTGAACATTTGTTTTCGGTTATAATTGCACGAGTGCATAGAAATTACCGATAATTTTGCAAGAAAGCGTGATATCTAAAAATTGCAAGTTAATTTTCATATTGTGGCGAAAGTGCCCGAGTCCGAGGGACGAGGGCTCTTTTACAAAATATGAAAATAACCGAATGCAATTTGTATAAGATATCACGCTTGAATGCAAAATTGTCTGGTCATTTTTAGGCACCAATTTAATTCATTGGAATATTTCACGAATAAAGAAATTCTCAAGGAAATGTTATTTTTTGTTCATTTATACTTTCATCTATAGATTGTATGGAGCACTCACCAAAACGCGAAAGGTTTTTCTATTTTTGAAGTCTATCTGCCATTTATTTGTGTTGTTTACTGACGTCTAGCGATACGGTTTCAAATGTGTTGTTATGGTGACTTGATACAATGCAATTACCACTGTAAGTTTTCGATAATTGCATTGCTCTTAAGGGACATTTTATATATGAGGGAAATATTCATCATTGATGGTGCAAGCACATTTTGTTTTGAATAATTGCTGACATATCTATTATAAAACTCCTAGGGGGGTAAAAATTTCATTTTTATAGATTTCGACGTGCTCTTCCAGAATTTCAACTTTGGAACCTCGTGTCAGAAAGAAGGAATATATTTGTTGAGAACAATATATCAAGCATATGAATCAATTAATGAAAATCAGACCTTCTCGCAGCACGCTACTACCTTTCATCAAACTGCTAGGGAGAGAGCAAGAAAGTCCTCCACAATTCTGTAATATTGACATCTCCTAGATGTTATGATGAGGTCACACTTGTGATTGTATTCGATTACATAACTGCGATATCTGCTAGATCTAATGGTGATTCGTAATAAGTGAGATATCGAGTGAACATTTTATTTAAGTTGTATTAGGGATATCGATAATAGGTCGAATTTGAGCACATAACAAGCACATTAACTGTATATTGTCATTCATTCAGCAGATCACACACATTATTATATTGATACTTTGGATGTATATAGAATATATTCTTAAATGAATATTTAGTTGATAGGTATCAGTTGCCTAAATAGACAGGAGTCGACAGATCTTGACCTTACTTTCTCAGTTTTCATGGACGTAATATCATGCTTGAGAGAAATGTTTGATTTTTCCCGAAAACGGGTGAGTACAAATTAGTTTATCCATACGCAATCATGAATCACATTGCCAAGTGAATAGATAGTCACTTTAGAAATTTGAATATTCTTCATCTACGGCTTTATTTATATATATATATATATATATATATATATATATATATATATATATATATATATATACTAGATTTGGAAGTTCTCAGGTTTGCGGTCTGTTTACTGTAGTTCGATTCAGCTTCCCAAGGCAATGAACACACCAGGAATATTAATTCTATGATTCTTTTCTCCTGATGAAGCTAATAAACATTAGCGAAATATTGAGATCAAGAACAAATGAGTTTTATTAGTAAACAGACCGCAAACCTGAGAACTTCCAAATCTAGTTTATAAAGTACGGTCGAGAATACATCACAAATATATATATATATATATATATATATATATATATATATATATATATATATATATATATATATATATATATATATATATATATATATATATATATATATATATTTTCCTACTTGAATACGAGAAAGATAGAAGAAAATCACCTGGTATTCAGAATTTTCCCACATGACATTACATCAAAATTTGACATACTTCAATATTCTTCAATGTTTTGTCTGTTTGTTTTGTACCAATTTATATTTTATTCTCACGTTAGTGAGTGTTCCATATTTCTATCTTTACAAAATATCATCCAATGTATTATTTTTAGTTGTCCTGACGAAGGTAATAAATTTGCCGAAAGCTTGACTAATAACAAAGAGTCCTCTTTGTAACTGCCCATAAACTTGACTGCAACCTCACAAAATCAATCGAATTATAATATATATATATATATATATATATATATATATATATATATATATATATATATATATATATATATATATATATATATATATATATATATATATATATATATATATATATATATATATATATTTTTATTTTTATTTTTTGGGGGGGAATACTTCGGTTTGCAACACATTCGACCAAGAAACATTTTCCTTTTCATATATCCTGTAGTAGTATAACACAAAATAGAAAAACAACACCAAGTCATATTTGGTTGCCTACCTCTCGGGAAGCAACTGCTTAGAGATTTCTTTATGAACCAGCCACTTCTTGTTCGGAAGTATCAAGTACTTTATCTACCAAAAAGCAGATGGCGCTACGGTTATATATTTTGTCTACATCTCGTTTTTGGACGAAAGGGTGTCTGAAAATAGATAACAAAATGGCACAAAAATATTTAGATCGAAAAACATGCTATTCACTGAATATTGAAGATTTTATCTTACCAGTACAGTATCAAGAAACAGAGGAAGTTGAAAACTTTGTTATTTCTCCATCATTATCCACTGTAGATGAATGCATTATATAAGGGACAAAGTGAAACCCTGAAAATTTTTGGAAAATGCACTGCCTGGAACATGGATGGTACAATCGAAAGTACCTGAACTGTTTTATCAGTTGTATACAAAACATGGATGCGTAAGTGGAACAACCTATCCATTTGCATGTGCATTGCTTAACTCTAAGACATTGCTATACACTTAAGATTTGTCAAATACTTTTTTCAATGGCTGAAAATAAAATGTGTTTTTACCCCTCCAAACTTGAACAGCAGTATGACTCCAATGCAGATTTTCAGATAGAAAACAAACTTTTGGCAGCAGTAGCTTTTGTACTAGTAGATTTCGTTGCCCGAGCATTCGAGGTTATTACCAAGAAAAACAAACCCTGGATGATCGCAACAAAACTAACGACATCGTGGAAGGGTGGTATCGAAGAAGGGACGATATGATGGAAAAAAACCATCTATCTGTAATATTATAGAAGGACTACACTCCTAGAACAGAGCATGATGGAACTGAAACTACACCAACCTTCCAAAGTACAAAAAAAGACGAATAAGTTTTATGAGCATAAAAATAAAAGACTGTCTGTAGTCTGTAGTTGTCAGACGATTTCACGAAAAATTCGAGAAGACTGTCGAATTTTTCTTACAATACTCAAAAGCTAGTGCTTCTAACCTTCAGTTTGAAATATTCATGTAGTCGTTCTGTTCACTTAAACAAAGGATACTTATTATTTCGATCCTTCAGTATTTCTATAAAAAAATTTATCTGTCAAATAGTATTTTTAAGAAATGTATCTTCTATCATTGACGTTTCTATCAAATGTGGATAACCTTCACTGATTATTCGAATAGCAACCGTAGGCACGAACCAGATCAGCTTAGTAAGTTTGAGGAAATGGGTAGAGATTCAAACAAGTTTAATCGTTTAATCAGTAATTGTGATGATCGGTTTTTGTATTGTAATTTCTCATTCTTATGCATTCTATGTTTTCATTCAAGTTTTTTGTAGGTGCACGCTATATTATAGAAATTGAAGCCGTCGACGACATTTGGTTGATTTCAACTATGAAGGATCTTCATAACCAATGAACTCGATCTATTACCCAATAAATGATAGAGTCCGTTGTACTATTTGAAACTGAAATGATACTGCAATTTTTGGTCGATTTTGTAACTTTTTGGCCGCGGCTCACTGTCATTCAGTGCAGAAAATTCATTATATCGACTCCAATTTAAGACATCCTGTACATTTTTGAAAATCATTTGGTGTGCCTTCCGTAACATCTGTGATTGTGACTGGAGGCGAATCCTCAATTCGAATATTAACATATTATTTGATTTTGAAATGTAAATTTTTCGTTTCGGTGCGCTAAACAAGCATCTATGAATAAAGTGCTTTCAGATAAGTATAATGATAAAATGCTTTTTGGTCGATTGTGTGTTCGCAATGCTCAAATTCGACAAAGAACTTCTATTTATTGTTTTTGGTTCCTGAAGACAATCAAAATGAAGAATTAGCCGTTTTTCTATATTATAAAGATATTTGGTATAACCATTGTATTTAGATTACATAGTAGGCTCACCTTATGGACTTATCATTGGAGGACGATGGAGGCGAAATATAGTTGGCAGCACCGTCGAATGGATGCAGACGTTTATTAAGGTTGAAAATCGCTTGTTTTCGTTACACCCGACAGACTGGATTGTAACAGGACCGGCATCGGCTATTTCGTAGCTTAACCGTACCTTTCACTTGGATTATATTGATATATTTGTTGTATTTAATATCATTATTGTTCACAATTTACGAATTGTTGATATTTATATGAAGTTTATTTCATTGGTTTTATTTATCAGAGAGCTACAGTATTGATTGACACCAATTTTCGGGTGTAGCTAAATTGCAGGTCAGCAAATGATCCCCGAGTTATTTTTAAATTAAACAGAGGTGAAACTCGACCGAAAACCTGCTTCAGTGGAGAAAAAAAATCAACCATCCACCCCCTTCTTTCGAAAATGAGAAAAAAAACTTTTGATGGCGAATCAACCTTATAGGTTGTAGGTTGTATTATACAGAGGTGGAACTCCACAAAATCTATTTTTGTTTCAAATATCCGAGAGAACGGGGGTGATTGGTTTGATTTTTGTAACAAAAAATCAATACATAAGGTCTAGTTTCTGTAAGAATTTTTGCCGACTGCAAGTTTGTTGTTTGAATTCCGAGAGAACTTGAATTTCTATTAAATTTTTTTATTATAAATGTATGTCTTTAAACCCTCCTCTATATGCACGCTTCGGTCACCTATGCTTTCGCTCCGAGCACTCTATCTCTTCGATTTATTATAAACGACAGCTTGGGGCCAAGTTAGCGCTCAGAGCTCACAATAAATGACCTCAGGTAGAATTGTTCGATACACCTCAGGTCACGTGATCAAAAATCCTGATCCGAGATGTGATTGAAAAACTGAACTACAACATTTGTGTTCGGTATGTACTGATCTGTCAGGACTTCTGTTCGCTTACACCATAACGTTTTTGACAACTGTTGTTTATTGCACTTTAAGGTACAACACGATTGAATTCAATTTGAATAAACACAGTGTTCGTAGTACATTCGCTTGAAAAAGATACAGTGTATCGAAACATGTCGCGAAGACATTACATTATGTGGAAATTTAATCGTGTTTCACCTTATAGTCTCACAACTATGGTTTCCTTCAAGTAACCGCCACCTCAATAGAAAATAAAACTGTTTTTTATGCATTACTTACATTCCAATATTCAACTACATATAATATGGATCTATTTACTCTAAATTATATTACCTCAATGGCCGACTTGGTGAAAATACATAAAAATTTCATTGAAAATCAATTGTGTGATTTCCACTAGACAGTTTGCCAAACCGCTACACGTGTTTCACTAAAGAATAGCTTCTGTAGGCCTGAAAAAGCTATTGTGTAGTAAAGCACGTGTAGCGGTTTGGCAAACTGTCTAGTGGAAATCACACAATAAAGTGTTTTTTTGATAACGTCAATTATATAATTAGTTTTGTCTAAATCACTGAATTATTCAGGTCAGATTTTTTTTCATACGTATTTGTAGAAATATTCATGAATTAACACTCCACTTCAATGTTACGAATATGATTACACTATTTCAAGCGAAGAGTACTCATAGTTTATTAGTCAACTTTTTTGAATTAATTTGCTTACAATTTTTTCAATACGGGCCTGTCTCGACTCCACAAGCCGGTCAAAAAGATCGCTGTAGCGATGATATTTCTATCCAACGGTAAATACATTAGCGTTAGCCTACTAGGTAGTCTATATACAATGGTATAACACACAAAATAGCATGAAGTCAAAGTTGGTTGTCTACCAAGTGGGCGTACATTTCTTTATTGACTAGATCTTGTTCAGATTTGTGTTTTCCGTACTTTTCCTACCGGAAAGAAGATGGCGCCTCGTTGTTATATTCTGTGACCATTTTAATCTTATAATATAATTTGTGTCAGGAGGATAAAAACATCTGTTGCAAATCTTTACGAAAAAGAAAAACATATCGGCAAAATAAGTCACCCAGCCAGTTTTGAGAGCAGAATTGATGAATACTGTATTGGTTTTATTGCAAGAATTCTATTTTCCTCTGGATTTGTCTGGAGTGATAAAATTCTGAGAAGGCTATTGTTCACACCGAAGAGTATCATTTTGTTAGTTTTTAAACAAGATGGGTTTTTAGCGTTCCAGTTATAGTGCTTTGCCTCTTTTTGGCCAGCCTGAAAATTGATATATTCATTTTTTCCATCGAACACTGAACGTAGAGATTCTCTGAAAGTTACTACTGACAACAGCGAGCTTTTGTATTTTCCTTGTATTCTATACCCATTACAAACTCAAAGGAGAGAGTGTAAGGAGTAAGTTTTTCAGGTCAGGCATTATTGCGAATGAAATAGCAGAAATGAGTGGTCGTCGCTACATCAAATCGTTCACAAAACCTCTTCTGTGTGCTCATTTACTGTTTTGAATAATATCGGGTAAGATTTTAATTTCATCGATAATTCAAACGAAGTGATTGATCTGATGGATTCTTCTATTTGTATACATTCAATCCACTGGGAATTCGTCTATGAATTCAAAAACTTGCCTATATGTTGTCAACGATGAGGAGGAATGATTCTTGACTTTGAAAATATAGCAAAACAATTTTTATGTTCCGTCGATCTTATATTCTTGACATTTCTCACGGCTGCATCTTCCGTTCGAGAAGGAAGCATTGGCACTGCATTTCTTCCCTACGAGACTTGAGATTATTTGACTGGAATCATCATAAATCACACTTGACTTCGCCTTAATGTCATGGCTACAGGAACCTGGAACATTTCGTGAGTGAATCAGTTCAGTTTGATGTACAATGTCTGAGTGAAACCTGGCTTACAAATAAGGCTATTACTCCAACACCGTTGAGTGACTTCAATGTCGTTGAGTCCTTTGCATTGAGAGAGAAATCTTTGGGTAGACCTAGCGGCGGTTTGTGCATATTTTATAGAAAATATTTTGATTGTGTGGTTTTGAATATATCACCCTGGTGGATTATTTGTAAATTCTCTTATATGACAACCAAACTGATTATATGCAATATTTGTCTGAATCCCACTTTAGAAATTGTTCACATTCTTGATACATTTCAGCCAGTAGTAACGGAATGTTCAGAAATGTTTTTTGACTTAGTTTTTATAATTGGGGGGGACTTCAATTGTCGCCTCTCAAATTTAGGTGTTATAGCTGCTGAAATACTTCAAAATTCAAATCTGTTTGAAGACAGAATAAGTTTGGATGCAGTTGTAAATGCTAGAGGAAGAACTTTAATTGATTTTATGTCTGTTAACTCATTATGCTTACTAAACGGTAGAACATCACTTGATAGGCCCGGTAGGTTTACGTACGTAAGAAAATTGGGCAGGAGTACTGTTGACTTGATTTGGGTATTTAACAGACACATCAATAAAATTCAAAATTTTTTCGTTTTGGAGGACGATTATTTATCTGATCACTTTCCAGTTTCCACATTACTATATTCTGATCATATTGCTTCTTCTTCTGATAATAGTAAGAGTGTTTTCACCAAACGATTATTATGGATTGAGGACCAATGTTTGAATTATAAGTTATTGATGCTTAAGTCACATAGAGCCCATTTTATATCGGATACCCAGAGTTCGTATGATAACTTCTGCACAGCTGTTCACGAGTCGGCCGACATATTGGGATTAGTTAGGAATATTTCAAGTAGTAGGGATACCATCAGTAAACCTTGGTTTGATCATGAATGTGTTATTGCCAAAAGACAACTCAAATCCGCGTTGAAAGTTTTTCGTCATGATAGCTTTTCAGAGAATACAAAGTCATTCTATATTGAAAGTAAAAGTTATTACAAAAAATTAGTGAATTCAAAAAAACATAATTATGAAAGTGAGATCATTTCAAAATTATCAAATGTCCGGGATGCTAGAGTATTTTGGTTATTAATCAAGCAATTTAGAAGTTCTAATAATCAAACACTGCTTTCTGCGGAAGTTTGGGAAAATTTCTATGCAAATATATACCATGAGAGAATAGATATTGATATTTCATTTTCAGACGCACTCCACCCTTATTTTGATAAACCTATCACCACTGATGGAATTTATAACGTGTTGATCGCCTGTGAAAATAATAAGTCACCAGGTATCGATGGCATATCTTATGAGTTTCTGAAAAATTTGCCCCAAAATTGGATTTTATACATTACATTGATCTTCAATAAAATTTTCGAAACAAGTGACATGCCTGTAAGTTGGTCTAATATTTTACTGAGTATGCTCCATAAGGGGGGTCCAAGAGACATTCCTTCGACTTACAGGGGATTAGCACTAATAAACTGCATTGTTAAGCTATTTACGCAGGTTATTCTCAACCGTCTCTCACATTGGGCTGATGAATGTAAAATTCTTCCTGAGTGTCAGGCAGGGTTTCGTTCGGGTCGTGGTTGCATAGATAATGTTTACACGTTACACTCTATTATACAATTGCACACTCGGCTCAAAAGACGAAAAATATTCGCTATTTTTATCGATTTTAGAAGGGCCTTCGATTCGGTGAATCATATGATTCTATGGCCTAAATTATTTCAGTTGGGTATTTCATCCAGGGTGCTTAGAGTATTGAAAGAATTGTAAGATAATGCAACAGTCAGAATAAAAGCCTCTAACAGGTTGACAAAATCTTTTGATGTTACTAAGGGTGTGTTGCAAGGGGAATCGTTGAGCCCACTATTGTTTTCATTGTTTATAGCGGACATTGAATATTTTTTCAACCAAAAAGGCGCCAGCGGTATTAATATTGATGGTAGAAACGATATATTAATGTTACTCTATGCTGACGATCTCGTGATTCTCGCTGACTCTGAAGTAGATGTTGGTAGAAAACTCAAAATTCTTGAAGAGTATACCACCATTGTTGACCTACAAATTAACGTGGAAAAAACAAAAGTTATGCCATTTCATAGAGGAAGGTACAACTTCAATACCTGTAATTTTTACCTGAACTCAAATCGTATTTCTTTAACCAGTACTTCCGTGTACCTAGGTGTCACATTTACTTCTTCTACATTTTTTAGGGAAATGGCAAATAATAACGAGCAATAAAGCTAAACAAGCTGTTGGTGCTCTATTTCCTGTCATGGCCCGAGCTAAGATAGACACCTGGTATCCAAGAATGAAGTTATTCGAGTCTTTAGCCCTCAGCACTATGAATAACTGTGTTGCCATATGGGGACTCCGTTATTTGGATATTCTAGAAAGAGTACAAATCCTGTTTCTAAAGAGATTACTATCAGTAGTTTCCTCCACTCCTGACTATGTTGTACGAGTGGAAACGGGAAGAGTAAAATATGATTATAATATCTTCAAAATGACTTTGAATTGGCTGGCCAAATTACTCTCAATGGATGATACCCGTTATCCAAAACTTTGTTTTGATCAACAACTCAGACTCAGCAATTGTGACGACAGATTTAATTGGACCCTCCAGGTGAAAAAAATATTTGATTCCATTGACGCTACTGACTTGTGGCAGAATATCACATATATAACCATCATTAAATGATCGTTGCATAATATACTATAACGTTTGACAGCCATCAGTATTTGAAGCGTTTTTGTGACGCCATCTACCCTATATTTTCGATATTTCCATATTCTTGACAACGCGCGTCGAGCGAATGTGATATCAGTCTGGTGTTGGGGTAATCTATCTCTGAGAAAAGTTTCAACTGGAACGTAGTGCTCTAATTCACAGTAGTACAACATTTTTGTTCGAATGTATTTTAAAATGGGTAATCTTTGTTTTTCTTTGGCTATGATGCATAGTTGCTATTTATATAACAAGGGAGCAAAGTGCTACTTTTCCTTCCGAAGATGAAGTTTACTGCCCAACGTGTAGCGGAGGGCAGTAATCATTCAGGGGAAGAAAAGGCACTGCAATCTCATGTAATACATATGATTTTTCCCTCGGATAACAACTCATTAAAAAAAATATTAATGAAGTTAATATAAAATATAAATGAAGTTTATTAATATAGAACTAAATCGTAAAGTACGTACAGTATAGCATGCTCCTGATATTATGAATAAATGGTTCGGACATTTGGGAATAGTAGCAGAAGCACAAGTGTACTCCTATAATATTATATTTCCAATATTTTAACAAAGGTTATTGTTATCGTCAAAGAGCTACGAAATGTTATAAATAATGAGTAGAAGATTATGTTTTTAAGTACTTACTATGCTAGTGAGAATGCTCGCTGAATGAATTGATTACATTAGAGTCAGTTGAGGATGAATTTTGATTCGAAAACAATGATATACGCATCGATACAACATTTATTGATACAAACACTTATTTTTATTGAGGTATCAGAACACCAATGTGGTCTACGAATAATACGTGCGCATTTAGCATATCGTAAACACTTGCACTGTTTTTTGTATTTATGAAAAATCGAAGTTTCGAAACGCTTTTTTTCCAGAGTTATCGGCTTGTTTTTCCGTTTTCATTCGTTACCATAATTGGAATAGGTAATCATCATTGGATTGTGGAATTAGAGATGGAGGGACGGGCGCACATTTCTTAACGATCTTACGATATTAATAAGAGAGTTCTTTCACTCTGATCTCAAAACACCAATTCACGACTGGCATCGTTTAGTGACTATTTGAGTATCAAATTGCATTCATAAGTTTCAAGCAAATAGCTAGTTGAAAAACAAATATTTCAAATTAGTCGGGGCTTATTTTGCGAAAAGCCAAATCCTAGAAGCATTTCATGTAACAATTGGATAAATGATGTTTACCCCCTATTTCGACCGCGCTGAATTCGAAAATACCGTTTATCAAGTCGAAATTCCAACCGGAAGTGAAATATTCAAGATGGCGTCCATAATAACCCTAAAATCAAATTATTGTTTACTTCTGGTCACCCATACGACTTAGGTGTCGATGTATATGTTTTCGGGGGTGTAGAACACGATAAGACACTTAAAAATTGAATTGGGGCATTGAAAGTTCATCAAATAATTAAATTTTAACGAAATGGACCAAAATTCCAAAAATTTTGTGAAAACGTGTTGTATATGCTTGCATACGTTTTCGAGGGCGCTTATACGTTCATGAGCTGAAAAAATCAATGAAACATTGTTCAAACCTTTATTTCCCACATTACGAAAGAAAATAATTTACTATTAGTAGTCTTCTTCATCTTCTTCTACTCCATTCATGCACTTCGCCTTGCACTTGCACATCTTGGTGCACGGCGCACCCTCGGCGGCTTTCTGCAGCCACACTGCTTCGAGACGCAGAAACCCTTGCAGCCACAAGCTCCAAATTCGGGACATGACTTGGAGATAGGTGGCAAAGTCATCAAGATAGCGACATACCGTCCATCAACTAATTTCCAGCCGCAATTAATCGGGTCTGGTCAGTCAGGACACTGGTCATGGGCGCTAATCCACACAAGTACCTAAAAAGAAAACAGATTGAAATTAAAATCCATCAATTTTTTGTATTTTCTTGTTTATTTTCTCATTAATTTCACCTGGTAGTGGCACCGAAGAACGTGTTGACGGAGGGCGTCTGCCGTTGTAATGTCCGGTCCACCCTAAAATGAAAATGGTATTACAATCAAAACGGCTAACAGTTTTTTTTTCACAACGTGTAATAAAAAAGGGACGCAACAAACCTTGTATAAAGCTTACACCACAAACTGTTCAACCAAACGGAGATCCTCGGGGGTCAGATCAGGAGTCTTTCCAAGCTGACTGAGGAGTTTACAGTAGTGTTCTTCTATGTACTGTTTCCACCCGCCTGTTTTCGTGACTGACGCTAGCTTAGATGTAGTATCACATCCGGTGACTGCGTGAAAAAGCCATCAGGTTTCTGATCTGTTGTCACAGTTCGTGAATTGGAATATACTCTCTCTCTCTACCGAGAAGTAAAAATTATTGTGTTCAATTGTTCAAAGCTACTTTTTAATTTTGATTGTCCTTTACAAACACTGGTACTAAACTTTTCGAGAGAAGCTGCAACTCGAAGTTTCTTGCAAAGTTGCCAGAACGGTAGCATGTTTCTCCGGTCCTCATTTTTTGTCGCCACATCCATCGCATCTTCTACTCTACCAAGTCTGACGAGACACTTGCTATGATACATGGCATCCGCTGAATTCAAATCACCAACTGCATTCACTCTAATGTACAGGTTGTAGTCATATTTGGAAAGCTGTGTTAGCTTCATGTGCATATTTGTTGACATCACTAAGCGTAGAGGTTCTTTGGAGTCTTGCTGACACACTATACATTTGAGTTTATCGAGTTTCAAGGATTTAGATCTTGTTACTTTCTGAGGCGCAGCACCTGTTTTGGCCGCCTTGTTGCTGAGTTGTTTTTCTGTTGGAGCGTTTCGATATTTCTTTTTGCAGTAAATGTTGCCTAACAGTTGTTATGAGTCACAAAGTTATTTTCACATGCTGGACCCCGTAAATCATGTGAAATTCTGAGTACATTCTGAATTGACAATCGTGGGCTGTTTTGCGTTGTTCGGCACATTCTACCAGCTTTGTTGCACCCTGGCTGGACAACTTCGAAAGATGTTTTTGATCATCTTTACCTTTCCTTGTCTGGCAAATAAGGCACAAATTACGATTAACTACAGACAGTTCTTCTGAATTGCAGTTGTTGTCGTCCATCCTGAATATAGTTGCATCGAAACCTGAAAAGGAAGCAATATTTCTGCCCTTTAAACATCTATATGAAAACCTAACCTCAAATCCCCAGCCTAGTCATGTATTGTCGTATGTGCATCCGTCGAAGTACTATCAATACTGTCGCCTGTATAAATATCACTTTGCACCGCTGATCACTTTTTGTACATACCTCTGAGCACTGAAACTTGTTAAAGTAGACATATAGAAATTCTGTATATAGCACTAGATTCTGGGTAATCACCGGCACCTGACTCACGGCCTTTTCGAAAACACTCAGATGCAGACACGGCATAGCGCCAAATTTCAAACATATGAAGTGTAGAAGAAAGGCAGAAAGGAAACGCGGTGAGAGTACGATAGTCGCGCGCATTCGACTATTTTCAGTCAGTTTATTAATAAACTGACCAATAAACTGTTTATGAATAAACAACCCCCCTATATTGGGGAGAGCATCAAAATGTTAGAATTCAATGAACGTTAAATGTACCAAATTATTTTTAGAGGGCCCCTATATTGGGGAGAGCATCAAAATGTTAGAATTCAATGAAACGTCATTTATCCAATTGTTACATGAAATGCTTCTAGGATTGTAACGGAGGACTTTTTTCGGAATTTACCCCCGACTAAATGACAAAATGGTTAAAGCTGTCGCAGTCGAGGTTTTCATTATCACTACTTTGGTTCGGGTGTGAAGGTCGTCGTTTTTTGGAGTTTCTTCCTGACGTTTCGCTGGAGCGAGTGGCTAGCTTTCAGAGGCTCATACCGAATTGAAAAACTCTTGGGAAACACAACGTGAAAACGGTTTTCAAACCCACTAGAAAGATACAACAAAGCCTCAAGTCGGCTAAAGACAAAAGAGACCCACTGTCAGCAGCAGGGCTTTATCGCATATCGTGTCGTCCGTGGACAATTATGCGAGAAAATTTTTAAGTCATGTGGTATTCGTATCATTCATTTGCAATTTAGTTTTAGTTCAATTTTTGTAAGCTAGGTAACTAGCCTACTTGAATTTGTTGATGGAAAAATAGTGTTCTCTCTCACGACTAATTTGAAGTATAACATTATTATTAACTTTCTTCAATATCAATCCCACAAGATATCCATAAAAAACTATTTTTAGCACTGATTCAAAATGAGAAGTGGATTTGATCAGTGCAGTTACAGTACGTAATATGACAAGGCTCGTACTTTTCAACAATGAGATTTTATCGTTAAAATATATCTTGCCTTGAAATGTCAAAATTATCACTGTTAGGAGAGAGCGAATTATCGAAAGTTATACCACAAGATCTCAAAATTTTATCGATAAATTTCCTTCCTAGGACGAGTTTTTTTGTCTATTGGTGGTTGCACGATTGGTATAGCTCAAAAATTAACAAGAGTTAAGAAGTTTGAAAAAATATAAATTTATCTGAGAAAATTCTTAGGTTGGGTGGTATTCGAAAAAATTATCATTCCTTGAAATATTATCAGCTGAATCCACCAATCTGAGAACAATATATAAATTATCAAAATAAAACAATGTTATTTTCTGACCGAGAAATTCTAGTATAAAAATTCAATTGAAAGTACAATTATTATGAGTTGGGTTTTTCTCTAACGACTATTTTCAAAATCTATCGTTCCTTGCAATGTCAAAATTGTCACTGCTAGGAGAAAGTGAATTATCGGTTATAATGGCACGAGTGCATAAAAATTACCGATAATTTTGCAAGAAAGCGTGATATCTAAAAGTTGCAAGTTTATTTTCATATTTTGGCGAAAGTGCTCGAGTCCGAAGGACGAGGGCGCTTTTACAAAATATGAAAATAACCGAAGGCAATTTGTATAAGATATCACGCTGAATGCAAAATTATCTGGTCATTTTTATGCACGAATGTAATTCATTGGAAAATTTCACGAATGAAGACATTCTCAAGGAAATGTTATTTTTTGTTCATTCATACTTTCCTCTATGGATTGTATGGAGCACTCACCAAAACGCGAAATGTTTTTCTATTTTTGAAGTCTATCTGACATTCATTTGTGTTTTTTAATGACGTTTAGCGATACGGTTTCAAATGTATTGTTATGGTGACTTTATACAATTTATGACCTTATGCAATTACCGCTGTAAGTTTTCGATAATTGCATTGCTCTTATGGGACATTTTATATATGAGGGAAATATTCGCTATGAATCTGCGATTTGGATGCCCAGACTTCAACTCTTTCATCAGTTTCTCGCATTGAAGGAAATAATTATAGTATTTTCAATGAATTATATTCAGGAAATTGTTGTTGTTGTTTCGAAGTTCTGAAAATAAATTCATATCTCAATTATCAACATAGCTACAGCTTATCCAATCCATCTTGGTACAGAACTAATAACTTATATGCCCAGTAATCTCTGTGAAGTAGACTAAAATAAAAAAAAACACCCATTTTATGTGTTCACTGTGTTGAAATTTATTCCTAGGTGTTTTTTCTTTCGTCATGGTCTACCTCTACCAGTGTGCAACTGGAAAACTATCTGAGTTCGTGCCAAGATTGGATAAGCTGTACATATTAGAGAATGTAAAATGTGTCATAAAATTTCATTAAGGCTGAGATCGAATATGTTATTTCTAATGAAATTAATAAATGCTTATTTTGGCCCAACACATTGCTCAGTTTTGGTAAAAATTATTGTGTGACATTTCTATGATTGCCAGTGGATAATCACAATTTTTTAAAAGTAAATGTAAAAAAATCGGGTTTACTGCGGAATACTTGAAGAAGATGACAATTTTTTGCTAGTTATCTTCGAATCTATTCTTTTTACTTTTTCATGAAAAGTTGAGAAGAGTCTTATCTCAAATGAAATATATCTGAAGGAATAAGTAGTCCTTACTTATTCCTTAAAAAAATTGGACTTCAGGTAATCAAAATCAAAATCTTTCCAAACATCCTCTGGGATAAGTTGACGCACAAGGGTGCCTAGTTATATGGCCTTCTATGGAACTTGTATCCTGGCCACAGACAATACTCCATTCAGTCCATTGAAAATATGAGTGCGCTACTTTCTCTAGAAAATAAATCGCCGATTCCACCGGGGATTCAACAGTCCCGTGGAGCCAATGAATAGCGGCTGCCCGAAAAAAGCAATATTTCATTAGGACAATTGAACTCTGTTTGATTTGATTGCCGCACGACCAAACGAATCTCTATTCCCCATCTCGCTGGAAGCGACCAAAAAACCTTCATTAACCTGAATGAGTAAAATCCATTTACTACTTGTCGGTCAGTGGAAACAGGGCCGGATTTTCTGGTTTGACAATTCGGCCATATATTTGTTATACTTTTGACCCTGGTAATAATCTGGTCAGCGCACATTTTTTTTTTACAATTTTTCTAATTTTTTTTTCTAATATATCCGATACCTTCAAACATATCTGGAATATATATTTATATATGTATAATCTGAATTTTGGAACCGCCTCCAACGATTTTTATGAAATTTAATATGCAGAGATTTCGGAGGCGATAAATCGATCTAGCTATGTATTATCGTCAGAAAACTGTAGGATAGGGCATTAATTTAAACGACCACTTCAGGTAGACTCACTGTATTTATTGGTATTCAGTTAAACACGTACACTGGATGAATGCTCTAAATCAACTGACTAAAACACAAAATAATAGCCAGTCATTCGAGAAGAGATATGATTCACATTTGCAACGTTTCCATTGTATAATATTATAATAAGAAAATGATAAACCACAATACAGAGTCATTCATATTTAATGTTTTATTGATATACCCAACAGTCCCCCTCAAAAAAATATTAAATTGAAATCATACTCAAGTCCTAATGCAAACCAATGGCCATTCTTATTTCTGCAAACTTTGGCCCTGGTAAAGGATTGGTGAAGGCATCAGCTTGTTGTTCACCTGTCGGAATATACTTTAGTGTTATTGTCTTTTGCTCAATTTGTTCTCTTGAGAAGTGATATTTGTTATCAATATGCTTTGATCTCTTATGATCAGTCGGATTGTTGGCCAAGCATATGCAACCATTATTATCCTCAAATATAACAATTGGTTTCAAAAAAATAAGATTGATACTTTTCAGAAGTGATTTTAACCAGATAGCTTCTTTTACTGCTTCAAAGAGGGCCATATATTCAGCTTCAGTGGATGAAGCAGCAACTGTATTTTGTTTTCTAGTATTCCACGATATCGTACAATTATCAAATGCCTTGAACAAGTATCCTGTAGTACTTTTCTGATAAATTCGTTGTTGCCCCAATCAGAATCTACATAGCCAACAATGAGACCGACATAATCGCATTTAGAATATGTTAATTTAATTTCAATTGTACCTTTTATGTATCTCAATACTCTTTTCAGACATTTCCAAAGTTCATGATTATTTTTACTTTGATATCTACTCAAAACATTAATCGCCAAGCATAAATCTGGACGAGTACATGGCATTGCATACATGAGTTGACCAATTAAGTTTCTACATGGTGCATCATAATTTTCATTGATATTCAATAAATTATAGTTCAATTTAGTTTCCAAAGGTGTATTCACCTTTTTACAATCACTCCTGTTATATTTAATCAAAATTGAATTCAGGTAAGAACTTTGATCTAAACTGATTTTGTTATCGTTTCTCTCGATTCTTATTCCTTAAAATATTTTATATTTGATAAGTCCACCATGCGAAATATGTTCATGAGATATTGTTTGAAACTGTTCATTACTTCTATGTTTTTTGTAGATATCACTAAATCATCTACATATAAAACAACATATATATTTTTATTTATATTTCCTCTATCTAATATACCGTGTGTCACAGACTCATAGTACACCCCCGTTTTCTCCTTTGTTTTTCTAGATATATTTTTGAAATTCGGAACATTGAATATGCTCACTGAACAGCATTTCTCGACATATCTGAAAGAAAAAAATAACTTCCAATTTTTCCGGAAATGACATCAACTTTCGATTCTTGAATGGGACACCCTGTATATTGTTACATGATCGGTTAGGGATGATCATGAGGAATCCAACGATACCAGGTTTGATGATGTTATCTCCAATGACTGCGGAGATATCGCCATTTATTGTATCCATAAGCTCAACGAGTAGGAGAGAGAAACTTTTTCTGGCGGGTCAATCCAATTCTCTCTCCCACTCATTGAGCTTATGAATAAAATAAATGGCGATATCTCCGTCCCTAAACGATCATGTAACAATATTCAGGGTGTCCCATTCAAGAATCGAAAGTTGATGCCATTTCCGGAAAAATTGGAAGTTGTTTTTTTCTTTCAGATATGTCGAGAAATGCTGCTCAGTGAGCATATTCAATGTTCCAAATTTCAGAAATATAGCTAAAGAAGCAAAGGAGAAAACGGGGGTGTACCCAGAGTCTGTGACACACGGTATAAAGGCAACGATCTACTCGGGAATTTTCGAAACCTTTTCCTTTCAAAATATGGTCGAAACGTTCGAACCAACACCTTGAGGATTGTTTCAAGCCATATAGAGATTTATTCAGTTTACAAACTTGATCCCTTTCAGCTATAATTCCTTCAGGAACTTTCATATAAATATCCTCTTTTAATTTGCCATTGAGAAAAGCAGTTTTCACATCCATATGATGAATGATGAGGTCAAACTGATTCGAGAAGGCTAATAAAAATCTGAATGTGGTAATCCTAGCTACAGGTGCAAATGTTTCTTCATAATCTACTAAATATTGTTGTTTGAAACCCCTGGCTACTAGTCGTGCTTTATATTTCGTTGGGTTACCATATTCATCATTTTTAATAGTAAAAACCCATTTTGAATCTATAATGTTTTTGTCTTTAGATCTAGGTACTAATGTCCAAGTTTCATTATATGAAAGTGAATCAAGTTCGACTTACAAGGCTTCCTCCCACTGATTTCTATCTTGTTTTTCTCTTATTTCACTATTAAGTTTTAGGTATGTTGGAATCAAAAGATTTTGCTGATAATGAATTATGAAATGATTATGATTATTGTCATCAATCATTTCATTATAGGAATGAGACGGAAGATTCTTAATTCTCTCACTTCTTCTAACATCACGATTAATTTGTTCTTTTACTTCATTTAATTTTGGATCAATCTCAGTTACTTATTTTTCTGAGTCGCTATCAGATTTATTAGTTTTGGAAGGAATTTCATCGTCCAACCTTTCAATTGGCCTAGAGATACTGAAATTTATTTCGTCCACTATAACATCACGTGCGACGAAAAATTTTTCAGACTGAACGTTCCACAATTTGTAACCGTTTGGTTCATATCCAACTAGTATAGCTTTAAATGATTTCTCATCAAATTTATGTTTTCTAGTTTTGTTATGGACATAGGCAGTTGAACCAAACACCTTAAAATGATGTATTTTCGGTTTTTTGTTATGCCACAGTTCGTATGGAGTTTTATTTATTTGCAGTGCTTTAGTGGGAGACATGTTTATTAAATAGGTTGCTGTGAGTACAGCTTCTCCCCAGAATGATTTGTTCATATCGGTGGCAGTAATCATTGTTCTAGCTTTTTCTGTTATTGAACGGTTCATTTGCTCTGCAACGCCATTTTGCTGTGGTGTATGTGGAACTGTAAGGTGGTACGTGATTCCTTTTTGAACACAAAATTCTCTGAAGTCATTCGATAGATATTCTCCACCGTTATCACAATAAAGATTGACTACTTTCAAATTGAAATGCGATTCACTTTTAGCCACATGAATAATAAATAATGGCCTTTCATTACTAGGTTTTTGTTTAACCTTTGAAAATGGTAGTCTTGCTTGTTTTCCATATATGCAAGATTCACACATCATTTCATTCGGTTTTATTTGATCAATATGAGTATCACTGTCGATCATTTTATTATTCTTCAATTGTTCGAATTTAGCTTTACTGATATGGCCAAGACGTTCATGCCATATTTTATAATCGTTTCTACTACTCATATTCATCAACTTAGGAAGATTTGATGTGTAGTTCGTGATTTTTAAAATCACTTTAATGAGACCTTTTGAATGCTCACCTGTCAATATGACTTGTTCGTTACATAATACCTTCACACCATCAGCGTCGAAAATGACAGTCATCTCTGGTGCTTGAATTCGGGAAACTGACAGCAAGTTATATGGAACTTCTGGGGAATATAGTACATTTTCCAGGTTGCCGTCAACTCCCAGATTCGTGGTCACTTGGATGGTACCTCTACCGGTAGCTGCTATTGAAGTCCCTTTCTTCGCAACACTAATTTCCAAGGACGTCTGTAGATATGAATATGTTGAAAAAACATCGAGTCGATTCACAATGTGATCTGTTGCCCCGGAGTCTAAGAGGAAAACAATTTCATCAGACTTTCCATGGTTCAGACCACTCGAAATTCCAGCCATGAATATGAACCTGCCTTTATTGTCTTCAGTTGTTTGAATAGCTTGGATTGTGCTTGGACGTTCTCGTTGTTTTTCTAGCATCTTCTTGTAGTGATAACAATCTCTTTTCAAGTGGTTTCTTCTTCCACAATGTTCAAAGATTATATGTGAGACTTTATGTGGTGATTTATAGTATGACTTCTTCATTCTTGCGTTTCCTGTTACTTTGTATTTCTTTTGTTTCTTGAATCTGACACCCGAGGTTCCTGGGGTTGGTTGATTTCCCATCTGCAGTATTTTCAAATCTATGCTGTTATCATTCCTCTTCAATTTAACTTCATGATCCAATATTCTTGTTTTCACAAAAGCGATGTTGAGGTTATCTTCTATGAGAGTTTCAAGAGCTGTTATGACTCCATCGTATGTAGAGGGAAGAGTCAGCAAGAGATGAGACACCTTATCCATTTCGTCCAACTTAGCTCCAGCGGAAACAAGTTCGGTTACCATTTCATCGAAACGAATGAAATGTTGTGATAAAGACACTTCTCCTTGAAGTTTCAGGCTCAATAATTGTTTTCTCAAAGCCAATTGAGTTGCAAGACTTCTTCGTTCATAAATGGCATCCAGGCTTTTTAGAATATCTTTGGCAGAATGTTCTTCTCTTGCGAAGCTTAGAAATGAATCACTCAAGTACTCAACTATTGTGCTCTTTGCAATCAGATTTTTCTTCCTCCATAACTTTCTCCATTGAATGGTTGAATGTTTCGTTTATTGTTTTTGAAATCCATTTTATTCACACCGATCAGATTCACAACAACGTAAGTTCACTTTAAATTTTGTTACACGTACACTGGGCCCATAACCTGTAGGATAGGGCATTAATTTAAACGACCACTTCAGGTAGACTCACTGTATTTATTGGTATTCAGTTAAACACGTACACTGGATGAATGCTCTAAATCAACTGACTAAAACACAAAATAATAGCTAGTCATTCGAGTAGAGATATGATTCACATTTGCAACGTTTCCATTATATAATATCATCAGAAGAAAATGATAAACCACAATACAGAGTCATTCCTATTTAATGTTTCATTGATATACCCAACAAAAACGTCATTTTATTCGTGTTTTCAGGCAATATATTTTCCTGCCATCCATTGGCGAGTAGTAATACTGTTTTTTCCTGATTAGGAGTAGCAAACCGCTTTACCAACACAGCAACACTAAAGCTTCTTCAGTAGATGGCGTTGTTGAGCAACACTAAGCCAATGTGTTTTTCGTTTTGGGGATAGTACAAGAACATCAATTATTTACCTATATTATTGTATTACGTGTTCACTCAAATCTATTCAATCTATCTATCTATGTATTACCTTCGCCCTCGTAATTTTTCATTTGAATAACCAATTCATATTTTTTCAAAAAATATTATTCATATTTCATCAGTATGTATGTAATTCTTATCTAAATATAATTTTCAAAAAACACGATTCACAAAAAAAATACCGAACCAAATACTCGGTCATGCAATGAAAATACCGACTTGTAAAAGTAGACAGCTTATATATGGCATATCTGAGACACCCTTTTGAGTTTCCTATTGGATTGAGTGTCACTAATTATATCACCCCTATTCCCATGAACCTGCTGACTTTGCAGAGTCAGCTTCCCGGATTCTAGGAATCACCTGATGCACAGCAACTCTTGGCGCGTCTCGTGAGAATTCCAAACAGTAGTCAGTAGTTGATCTTGTTAGCGTAAACACGCATTTTAATAATACTTGTATTTTTGAACGAAAATAAATTTTTTAAAAACAGACTTTGAGAATCGAAGAACATTTTTGGCGCAGTCAGTAGGATATTCGGGATTGTGCGTATCGAACGGGCAGTTTTCGTTTTAACGATTAACCGAATATCGATCAATTTGGTGATTCGTCTGGTGGAGTTGTTGGTGACGGAGCGGCCCAAATCCTTGGACACCCATCCAATCGAGGACCGGAACAGACCCCATTGAAACGAATTTGCCGAGATTTGGAACAGCATTGTCCAGATCTGCAAAGAAGGCGTACTGGAGAAGACATTCATCGCAGATCCAGGCGGCCCCCTTATAGAAGATTAAGGAGATGCTCAAAGTCGCGTTCATTCTTATGTAAGTGAAATCGTTAAATGTCTGTCGAAGATTTATCTAATTTACTTGACGATTTGAATATATCTAGGTCTTCAACTGACTCACAAACCGAACAAATTGAAATTAATCCGAATCCACTAATAGTCGATAATCAATTACATTCAAATACAATAGATCAACCTAATCAAGAACCAATCACAATGACTCAACAATTCAAAGCTGAATATTTAAATTGTATTCCTGAATTCGATGGTAATCCAAACGAATTGAGTAGATATCTTTCCGTATGCGAATCACTTCTCAATACTTTTTATGATCAAACGAATCCAAATAACTTTCAAAATATTTATTTGCTGAATTCGATCATATCGAAACTGAAAGGAAATGCTCGATTAGTAATCAATATCCAAAATGTAAGTAGTTGGGCAGACCTAAAAATCATTTTGACAAGGAATTTTGCTGATCAACGAGACGAATCCTGCTCAAATAGAGATCTTGTTATGTTGAAACAGCTTCCTAACGAAAAACCACAGCAATTCTATGACCGCTGCCTTAATATTCTGAATCTTTCATGTAGTTATGTGAATTTACATGAAGCAACAGCTGATGCGAAAACTCTGAAAAGGAATTCATACCAAAATTTAGCTCTTAGAACATTTCTATCCGGAATAAGAGAACCTTTAGGGACCACAATCCGGTGCATGAAACCAACTTCACTTAGCGAGGCATTGCAATATGTTATAGAGGAAGACAATGTTCAATATTTCCAAAACAATTCGAATAGGAATACCATGAAAGCACCTCAAACCCCGTTTAGACAAAATCCACAAAACAGGGTACACAGCAATCCTCAACAAAATCAATTTCGTCCCCAAAATCCATTTTCATTTAATAATCAAAACCCAAATAATTATTTCCGATCACAATCCACCTTTCCGTCTCAACCCATATCAATTCAGCCAAAACCGAATCAAGTACAACGTTTCCCAACCAATTCTCAAGTTTTCAAACGACCATTTCAAAATCAGAATGCATTTAAACCGAATCCAAATAGGACCTTTCCCAAACCAACTCCAATGAGTGTTTCTACGAGGAACACTTCAGGTAACCCCAATCAAGGCTTTTCCTCACCACACCAAAGTCAACCACAGAGAAATTTTATCTCTGAAGAACTATTCAATACTGAATTGAACGAAGTTCGTGACAGTGATGAAAATTTTGATCATTTCAATGAATTCGATCAGTCTGAAAATAATTATTACCAATATCCAGATGAACATTCGATTGATTATGAAAACGTCGATAATTCAGCTCAATACCCTGAAGACAATTTTCAAATAGGATCACAACCAGAAAACCCAACATGAAACCCCAGATTATTTCATTCAACACTACTAATTCTAGCGAACTTGCTCACATTATTTTTCCAGAATTCAAACTAAAATTTTTAATCGATTCAGGATCAACCAAATCTTTTATCGATCCGGTAATAGCTAATAAATATTTTTCCAAATCAATTAAAAGCGATCCATTTATTGTATCCACAGTTTTCCAGAAATCTGCTCATAAATACAGTGCCATGATACCCGTTTCAAAAATATTCAGATTACCAGAAAATGAATTCCTGAAATTTTACTTGTTCAAATTCCATAATGTTTTCGATGGTCTAATCGGTTTAGATAGTCTGAAAATTTTACAAGCGAATCTGAATTTTGAGACTGGTCATCTTATCACTCCATATGCAAAAATAAAATTGCTCTTTCATAAAACGAAAGGTGACCTTAACCTAGTGACAATTGCTCCCAGAAGCGAACAAGTTATAAAAATCAAAACATCGATTTCCAAAGGGGAAATAATAATACCCCATCAAAAATTCCACAACTGTGAGATACCAGAATGCCTCACTATTTCAAAAAATAACGAAGCTTTAACAACTATTCTAAACAACACTACAGAACCCATAACTCTCGATTTTTCAGAACCAATATTAGTTGAGAGGTTCGATAGGAAATCAATGGAAGAAATTGATTTCAATAATTTTGACGATTCTCCAAAGCATTTTTTTGATGTCTCACAAATCAGAACCGATCACCTGAATGCCGAAGAAAAAACCAATATTATTGATCTGTGTATGAAATACTCAGATATCTTCTACCAAGAAGATACGCCCTTGACATTCACTAGTAAGGTGAAACATCGAATACGAACTACTGATGAATCACCTGTTTACTCGAAATCATATCGTTATCCTTTCATCCACAAAAAGTAAGTGGAAAATCAAATATCCAAAATGCTGGATTCTAAAATTATCAGACCCAGCAACTCACCTTGGTCCTCTCCAATTTGGGTAGTCCCAAAGGCCGATGCCTCTGGCAGGCAGAAATGGCGAGTAGTTGTGGACTACCGAAAGTTGAATGAAAAGACTATCGATGATAGGTATCCGCTACCAAACATCAATGAATTATTGGACAAGCTAGGAAGGTGCCAATATTTCACCACCCTAGACTTGGCGAGCGGATTTCATCAGATAGAGATGGATGAGAAGGATATTGAAAAAACAGCATTCAGTACTGAAAATGGGCACTACGAGTACCTGAGGATGCCGTTCGGGCTGAAGAACGCTCCAGCATCGTTCCAAAGGGTGATGGACAACATCCTCAGAGGTATACAGAATGAAAAGTGTCTCGTCTACTTAGACGACATCATTATTTTTTCAACATCATTACAGGAACATCTAGAACGACTCGAATGTGTATTTCAACGACTCAGAGAATCGAACTTCAAAATTCAGCTCGACAAATCCGAGTTTCTGAGAAGGGAAGTCGCCTATTTGGGGCACATTGTCACCCCTGATGGCGTAAAACCTAACCCAGACAAAATTAAAGCTATAAAAAATTTTCCGTTGCCAAATACTACCAAACAAATCAAGGGATTTCTCGGATTATTGGGTTATTACCGAAAATTCATTAAAAACTTCTCGCATATCACAAAACCACTCACTAAGTGCCTGAAAAAGGGTGCAAAAATAGTACATGATAATGAGTTTATAACCTGTTTCGAAACATGCAAAAATCTTCTCATCAATGAGCCGATATTGCAGTACCCCGATTTCGAAAAAACATTCAATCTAACTACCGATGGTAGTAATGTTGCCCTAGGCGCGGTGCTGTCCCAAGTCCCTATCGGAAATGACCTCCCGATAGCTTTTGCGTCTCGAACGCTAAACGATTCCGAACAGAACTATTCTGTCATAGAAAAAGAGCTGTTGGCGATCGTATGGGCCACCAAATATTTTAGGCCCTATTTATTCGGCAGAAGGTTTAACGTGATCACCGATCACAAACCCCTGGAGTGGTTGTTCTCCCTCAAGGACCCGAATTCCAAATTACTACGCTGGCGTATCAAATTAGAGGAATATGATTACACGATCATATATAAAAAGGGCAAACTTAACACCAATGCGGACGCTCTTTCTCGCGTAGAAATACACACAAAAGAAACCAATAACAACCCTGACGAAATAGAACGAATATTGATTGAAATGTCCGATAAACCGATTCCCGATAACAATGATATTGATATTGACCAAGTTATCAGAGAGTTCACTAAAAACCTACCACAAAATCGCGATATTGATAATATATCAATGCAAGTTCAAACCGGCAATAACGACACAGGTATCAGTGAAATCCAACAGGATGAACCGATAGCCGAGGATGGAATTGACGCAGATGTCACCGTCCACTCAAATGCCGAGCAAAATCCCACTGTTAACATCCCAATTGTGGATTATGCGGTGAATTTGGCACAAAACCAAATTATCATCAATTCAGTATTGCATTCCCCAGCAAAACCAAAATTGTCGATTCTTTTTGAGAAAAAGAAAAGAATAACCGTTCAATTGTCCCAAAATAACTTCGAACAAGATGTGGTGAACTTTATAAAGGGTTATGTATCCCCAGATATTCAATACCATCTATATTTCGAGAATCCCGGTATATATGAACTTTTTTCAGCAGCAGTGCAAAGAAATTTCGTATGGCCGTCAATCAAATTCAAAAAATGCAATAAGAAATTAATCGATATAACCGATAAAGACGATATTAAGGAAACAATCAAAAACTATCATGAGGGCAAATCAAATCATCGCGGAATCGATGAAACCCTATCAAGAATAAAAGAAAAATATTATTGGCCATTCATGAAGAATGCTATCCAAACATATATCAATGATTACGAAATCTGTCAACAGAGTAAGTATGAGAGAAATCCTGTTAATATAAAAATGAATGTAACTCCTACTGCAACCAAACCATTTGAAATTATCCACGTCGATACTTTCACTATCGAAAATACCAAATTCACAACCATTGTAGATAGCTTTTCTAAATATGCCCAGGCCTACCTACTGAGCACCCCATCCGGAACAGAAATAGTCAATAACCTTCTACAATTCTTTTCCCATCACGGCATTCCCAAACAAATTGTCACAGATGGTGGCACAGAATTCAAAAACTCAGTTGTTTCGGAACTCCTGACCCTTCATAAGATAGACATTCATTTCTGTTCACCTTACCACCCACAGTCTAATGGAATAGTTGAGAGATTCCACTCAACTTTGATTGAACACATTCGTCTTCTCAATACAAGAGGTTTCCTTAAGACTCCTATAAAATTGAAAATGCCATATGCTATCTTAGCCTATAACCATTCGATACATTCAATTACAAAATTCAAACCGATCGATATAGTCAACGGACATGTAACTGATAATGATCCTTTCAATATCGAAATCGATAAAATCCTAATCAATGACTATATCACCGATCATCGTGAAAAATCAAAAATTCTTTATGAAAAAATCAATTCGGACCTGATGCAAAAGAAACAAAAAATTATCGAGAAACGAAATGAGAAACGTGATGATCCGGAAATATTCAAACCGAAACAAAAGGCATTCGTGAAAAAATATATTCGCAAGAAAACTGCTAACAAGTTCGGTAAATCTACAACGTTGAGAACAGTTAATAAAGATAACAAGACCGTATCAACTGACACTCAGGATAAATTACACATGGATAACCTGAGACGACCTTTGAAGCAGACGTTCACATTCGAGAAATAAACTTGACCTATCTATTGTTTCAGATTTCCGGGAATCTTCGGACTCCAAGGAAAAATAACGCTTCGGAATTTAAGTAATAATCCAGGTTTGACCCCATTAAAATTAGGAACCGCAAAAGTTGAGGAAACATTCCACTCATTAATTTTCTTTTATGACCTAAAACCAATCATTATTGAAATGAATAAATTGCATATTCAATATATCAATTTGAAATATTCAATAACCAAAGAGAAAGACTTCTCGAACGACACATTAAACTACTTAAAAATACTATCATTCACGAAGGAAAAGGTAGAAAACAAACTAGTTGAAATACTACCACATCCCCAAAGAGTTAAAAGAGGTCTAATCAATGGATTAGGATCGATATTCAAATCAATAACAGGAAATTTAGATTCAACGGACGGGGAACGCTATGAAAAGGTTATTCAAGAACTGAATAAATTCAATACTACTATCCAACAGATAAGTCATAATGAAGGTTTACTGGAATCGAAAATCAATCAAATATCTTATTTAGTGAACCGGCAGACACGAACAGAAAGATCTATACTCATTAATGATATTTTCAATCAAATTATAAATCTATATGAAATTGTTCTAAAATTGTTGTTGTTGTTCGTTTTCGTTAACCAGCTGACGAACGTCAACCCTCAGAAGTCGAAACTTGTGCGAGCAATGGATCAACGAGGCCTTACCTTTTAACGTGCGGTTACCCAGAACCGTGGCCCGGCGAGGATTCGAACCCCGGCCTTCCGCTTGATAGGCAGATATGCTAACCACTACACTACCGAGACCACAAATATTTAAGACCATAAATAATTAATTCAATTCTTCAGGATGTCGAAAATTCAGTTGCATTCGCAAAATTGAGAATGATGCATCCTAGCATCATGAAAACAACAGATTTGTATTTTGAACTCAATAAATTGCAAAAACAATTTGGAAAAAATCGATTACCTATCGAAATTAATCTTGAAAATACACTGATGTATGAAAGGCTCATAGAAGTTGATTGCTACTCATCGAATGATAAAATAACTTATATTCTTCATATTCCAATAACGTACCCATCTGATTTTGAATATTTTCACCTTTTTTCTATACCCATTATGGTAGAGAGTCAGTTCAAGACAATAATTCCTCAAAACAAATTTTTGGCAAAAAACGATTTTCACTATACATTCATGAGCGATCGCTGCACGGAAATCATGCCACAACGGTTCATCTGCAAATCATCAACACTTCAAGAAATCCAGAAAGAGAACCCCTGTGAAATTCAACTTTTGAACTTGTTGAACACCTCCACCTGCCAACAAATTCGAATCACAGTGACCAAACCAATCTTCAAGCGATTGGATACAACCGATCAATGGATTGGACTCTTACCATCTAACGAAACTATCAAGTTGCAGTGCCAACAACAAGGAGAAGTCATCAAATTGATTGGGACACACCTAATCGATATTCCTGTCGGGTGTCGAATTTCCATCGACCAACAAACCATTGTCAATGATGAGCAGACCGCCAGCTTCAGTCAACCTATCCTTTTTCCGGACATAGATACTGAATTCCAAAAATCTCCGGACTCGAGCCCAAACCTACAACTAGAACATATTCAACTGGACGAGCTACAAAACATCCGAAATCAGCTGATAGACAACCAACCCAAATTGAGTTCCCAGTTCGGGATTTCCAATACTCCAAGCATATGGACAATTATCATTTATGGCTTATCGATAATTGGTGCAGTATACATGGTATACATAAAATGTATTCCAACATGGCGTGCCCGAAGACCGACCGAGAACCAGCAAGAAGATATCGATCTTCGAACCGTTCAACTCCCTCGTTGACTCTCAGGACTTGAAACTTTGGGGGGAGGAATTATATCACCCCTATTCCCATGAACCTGCTGACTTTGCAGAGTCAGCTTCCCGGATTCTAGGAATCACCTGATGCACAGCAACTCTTGGCGCGTCTCGTGAGAATTCCAAACAGTAGTCAGTAGTTGATCTTGTTAGCGTAAACACGCATTTTAATAATACTTGTATTTTTGAACGAAAATAAATTTTTCAAAAACAGACTTTGAGAATCGAAGAACATTTTTCACTACAAATTCTGAAATTGATTGTTGATCTCCTTGGAAAACGGATAAAAATGTATGCTTGTCAACCAGGACACTTTTCTTAGGTGCGAGATGTTATTCTAATAACTTGATAAGGTCTTCATATGATAACTGATCAGGAGTTTTGGGAGCAGCTAAAGCTGTGATCATATTGAAATTTTGGGCACCAATAGAATTGAGAAGCAGCTGACCACAATATGGTTTGTTCGAATCGATCTGTTTCATTTGAAGGTGAATCTGGAATCTTGATTTATAATTTGTGAATGATCTTTTTTTGGCATCAAAACTATCGAAGTTAGGCAGTAGTGCAGTATTCAATCCATTTTCTTCTTTGGAAGATTCATTAACATTAACTGGAGTTTGCTCCAGTTGTAATTGAGATAGGAGGTTGGACATCATTTTGTTCTGGAGTTCCATGAATTCTTGAAACTACTGTGCGTTCATGTTGAAACCGACTCTACTGAATCTTGTTCACCTCGTCGCCAAAACTTGTTGTGTTCGAGTGGAATAATTGAATAGAAATATTCCATGAGGCTTTTGAAATTGTGAAGTTTTTAACTTTTTTTTATTCCAACATTGATATGACAACTATTCTGTCACTTGCTTCTTGCCTCTACTAATGAACATATGGAGTGTATAAAAATATGTACAATTATGTGTGTAATGTTGAATTGGAAAAACTTGTGTTAAAGAGTACATTTCTGTTCTGCTGTTCACCCAAATAACTTTACATACACACACACACACACACACATATATATATATATATATATATATATATATATATATATATATATATATATATATATATATATATTATTCTGTTGCCAGCACCAGATCACCAGTCACATTCTCGAAAATGACAATCTTCAAAACCCAAACTTCCAAAAAACAACTTCGCATATATGTATATCCTAATCTCCAACTGTCATAATAACAAAGTGGAGAATGATGATGTGTGGATGGAGGTTGGGTGTTATAACGGTGTAGAGAATGTTATTTATTGATCCAGATGTTGGGATAGATTGAAGAGGTTTATTTGAGGAATTTGTTTTGATGATGAAAAATATCCACTCACCTCGTAAAAATGATTCAATGTCTCAAAACATTTTTTAAGATCACTATTTGAGAGCAAAAATCATATGGTTTTGCAAAAAGTAGCAATAGTTTTCAAAACTCTGTACTTTGAAATGGTGAATCCAAAAAAAATCCGTCTAGATACGACGGTGATGATACCTTCCAAAAATAACTCGTTTGAAAGGCAGAAACAGTGCGTTCATTTTGAGACTGTAAATTTGGCTAACGAATACATGTGTCTCAACGCATGGTTCTATTTTTTATGTAACGTGGTACCTCTGTACCATGTTTGCAGCAGATTGGAGCATGAAGCAATTTCGTAGCACGATAAAATACTACCTCTTGAAAATTGGAAAACTCATGATATCTGCTTATATGATGTATAAAAACAAAAAGTTATCTACCACAAAGAAATCGAACAATAACTGCGTTTGTTCTCTTTCATTTTGTGTATGAAGGAAAATAATAAATTATGAATAGGTTGCAAAGGGTTGATGTCGATCATCAGCGAAGTAGATCTTGACCAATTTCGCCCCCTTCATGAGTCTCACATTTTAATGGTCCTAGCCCAACTCTGATTCAATAAACTGCACGCAGGAATATATTCGGTAAAACGTCGACTCACGCTGGCTTGGATATTGCTCCGAGGATTGATAGAACCGACGGAAGTTATATAAGAGTTTGATGGCCGACACAATGAAGTACATTTTCGAGTTTAATAGCGACGTTGACCTAATGCGACGAGGTGAAAAACTGCGCGGTTTTTTTGCAGACCGTTTTGTGGGATGTCAGCGTACGGATATTGCGAAAGGGGAAAATGGAACGGCATCCTGGAGTTACAGTTCGCAATTTATCGAGTGAGGAAGAGGACACGGTGGATGAACATCCGCATCTACCTGCATTCGTGTGAGGTTCGAATTCAGGTATTTTTTATACGTTTTGAGTTGTAGAAGCTTCAATAAAAATGAGCAAGGTTTTGGTTCAAGTTCTTGTTGATGCAGTTCACGGATCCCGGGAACAAGTTCAGATAGATGAGCTTTTGCTTGTATGCGCCTGAAATGAATGACATGCTTGTAGGACCAACTATTGAATTCAAGTCTTGATGAAACTCAAATACACAATTCAGAGCAGATTCCTTTCTTACAGACTATTGCATGAGGGTTTGACCAAAGTTTTTTTACGAAATTTCAAATCAACAATAATACATACCGTGTCTTTATTATAGTTTTATGTGGTGTTTCAATGGATATAAATCTGGTCTGAAGCGATGAAAGCTTCTCTTCACTCTCCCACCAAGTTGTATACCTTACAACAATAGCCGTAAATAATTACATTTGCTATCTCACGCTTTCCCAAGATTCTGCCTTTTCCTTGAAGCATCGATGAGGAAAAAAATCAAAGCAAACAAGAATTACGGAAATTCCACTTAACATTTGTTCAAACTACAGACCTTACTTTCTCTTATCTCAACAACAAGGATGAGATTGTACTGAAGAATTCAACTACAACTGCATTCACTTCATGCATTGTGTGTTCTTTGAAAACGAACCTTGATGAAAACACAAATATTTTAGTGATAATTCCATTGAGGACATGTTTTCTTATTCATTATACCGTATTTCAATCAGATGTCAGTCTCCATACTGCCTTTACCTGCATGGCTACAATACCTGCTCGTGAAACTGTCATTCAATAAAGAATGTAGTCTTTGTATAGAATGACACGATCAATAAAAATTTTTCAATTTTCTAGAAACTTTTTGAACGGATTCGAATAAAGCACGATTTTACCATTTCAATATGAAACTGATCGGGATCCTAATCAACTGCTTAGTTGCTTAGAAAATGTAGTAGAATTACCACCCGCTAATAGATGTCATAAAGATTTGTTGCCTGAAGACATGGATAAAACGAAGTTTCCTAAAAATCAAACGCAGCTCGATCAATATATTTTCGAAACCCCCTGCACACTAAATTTCATGAAAATCTTTGGAGCCGTTTTCGAGCTTCAGATTGTTCGTTCTCAAATTGTTCGTTTCCGTTAACCAGCTGACGAACGTCAACCCTCAGAAGTCGAAACTTGTGCGAGCAACACATCAACAAGGCCTTTCCTTTCAACGTACGACACCCAACACGATTATATACATACATACTGCTCCATAATGGAACGTGACAACTGAAGTCAGACTCTTTTTCCAATCAAGAACTGACTAAAAACTGAAAATGAAAATTTTCATATTGTGGGGACTCTCTAAGTGTTTAGAGCGTACTTGGAAAATGGCTATATTGAAATTTAATTTGAAAGATACTTTTAAGCCAGTATTTCAAATAGCTACTCAGTGGGCCAGCTGTTAGAAAAGAATACTCCTTCGACAAAAATCAAGGTCATTGAATTACGCATCGTCCAATTGAATTGGTCTGAGCAGTACGGGTTGCTTCTGGTTTCTTCATGTATCATGAAAAACAAACGACTTCAGAGTTTTTGGGTGGGACTATGTTGCACTGACGAGGGGCGAATAAATCCGAAACCGGTCTTCAAGAAGGCCCATCCTGATGATTGAAAATTGATCCGACAACTGTATTACATTCTATAAAGTATCCTGCATTGGCATCTGTCGGGCAAATCTCAATGCCCCCCGTGGTATTTGCCAAGGAAGCAGTTGTTTTTGACAGATATTCGCCTATCAACACTTTATGTGTCAGAGGTTGAGACTGGTTCAATTCGAAGCAGACGTAGAAATGGCTACTCAAAAATAGGATTAAATTGTACCAATACTTGAAAACAGAGAAGCAAGTCAGTGTAAAAAATCAGTGAAAGTTTTTTTCATATTATAATTTAAAACCTGAAATATGATCTCACTCCAGGCTTCACTCTCTTTCTATTTGATCATAGCAATCGATGCCGCCCCGAAACACTTAACAATGCGTTTCCAATGATGAAAAAAGGTAGAACGAATGTAATATATCGGTTTTTCAGTTGAATTTGGTGGTCAAATCTTCGAACTGCGAAAACTATACAACCTCGACAGCATCTACATGTAATCAGACTACTCACGAATTTCGCTCAATTTACACATTTCCAACATGCCAGCTTGCCTTCTCAGCAAATCACCTGGTATACAATACATCATGCACCGCGGCAGAAAATGTCGCAACATTGTGGTTTGAGGTAAAATGGGTCCTAAATGATAATTGTATGGCATGCAAACGGAGTTCGAATGGAGTGGAGGATCAGTGACAAGCGCCAGTTGATGATGTTGTTCTGTAAAATCAGGCCTGATCTCAAATGGAAAAGTTATGTAGGAGACATAACATGATTTTTCACTGAATTCGATTACTGTTATTGTTGATATAACTTTATTTTTTCGTATGTTTGATCTAAACTTGAATACGGTATACTACAACACAGCATCATATAAGCTGAATAGAAAGTATTCAAAGAATTTCGGAAATATTTATAGATGAAAAAATGGAACTTACCAGTCTAGAGGAGTAGATAACCAAATTCTCCTGGATAGTTTCGGTATTATTTCTCTAGAAAGACGTCGAATAATATTGAGTGTGACATTTCTATACAAACTAATTAATAACCAAATTGAATGCTCCGTAATTCTGAACGAAATTAGTTTTCTCGTTCCAAAATTAAACAGTAGACAATCGGACATCTTCTACAATGTTGCTACGAGAACTAGAATGATAATGAAATCTCCAATTTATATTTGTGCCAAAACTTCAACAGAATTTCTCTACTATTTCTTCTACTACTAATGTTTTCAATTTATCGTTAGTACTCTGTATATCATAGATAAGATAAATTAAGGGTTATTTTGTTTCATGTATTCATGATTTTTTGTTCGGAGTGTTAATTATAATCGGAAGATTGAAAGTTATTTGTAGCATTTCTGTCTTTGGGTGGAAAACCTGTTAAATAAAAGATCATTTTTTTCTATATAACATAAACTAAGGTAGTAGTTAACTGTACCTATTTTTGACTGGAACCTTCATTGTTACCAGAGTTTCGAGGTGAAAAAATGTGAACCATGTCATCAGGAGGAATATATAAGAGTTGGTGGCAGAGCTGAGCCATATTTTGAAGCGAATTTGTTTCAAATGACTTGGAAACATAGATCGTTAGTTGATAAGATGGAAAATAATGTTTTTAATCATTTCGATATTTTTTCAGCGAGAATATAAGTCTTTGAATTTCTCACTTACGTATCATCTATGAATCAGTCAAGAGATCACCTCTTCTTACTTGAGATGGAGAAATAATAAAACCAGTAGATTCAAAAAGGAATTAGGTTCCAGAGAAGCAAATACTACTCCGCCAATTATCAAAAATATGGGATCAGTGTTTTGGGATATTCGTGGGATTGAATGATCACCTTAACATAATACTAGCAATCAAAATGTTAGGATTACATTCATCATGAAATTCCCTTTTGATATTATTCTTCAATTAATATTCTTCAATTAACATTCAATCGCAGCGAGTAATTTTTCAATCGCAAATACTATTTTGCAAAGCTCCATATCATATCATCCATCCAAATGAATATAAATGGTGATGTTATGTTTTTTCGAAAGTGGGTTCCGAACATTCTCAGAGCAGTTGAAGGAATTGGATATTTTCCTGAGGAGGTACAAAAAGTTCAGCAAATCGAATGCCTGAACGACACGAGTGATCTCAGTTTATTTGATAAAATGATTTCTCATAATTTTGTATTTTTCGGATTGTTTAGGATTTGAGCAAATTCGTGTAGCTTAGGTGTTGAGATTTGCTTTCCTAGACACTCTCATTACTAATTTCAAAGATTTTCAATATTTTCATTCATCCATTTTTATTCGTTTAGAGTTTTGCTTGTGAGGGCATCTTAATGTCGACATGAAAAAATGAAATGAGATTCTGGAAAAATGTTTTAGCGATAGAGACTTTCGAGATTGCAATGTGCTTTTGAAAAATTTGGTGGATGGCACGGTCGGTAGAGTTACCAATGTCGTTCATGTGTATAATTAATGTTCTCCTGCAAACCTTTAGAGGCTTGAGGATCTCTGATATTCCTTTTTATTGACCACAACCTAGTGCTGTGGCTCTCTCGTAACTACGTATATATGCATTCCAGGGTCTATATTTTATGGAAGAGACAACTGTCCCTGTCTTCAGAATGTTAATATAAATTTCATTCTTCATTGTTATGACTTCGTTCCTGACATAATATGCAGAAGTTCAGAACTTCAAAGTTTTTTCTTTGAAATGTATTTTCAAATCTTCCTCCGAATCTCTCTTTCATCCTACTCTTCTCATGCTTCTGGAATTACCGTCATTTCATGGATAGCACATGCTTTTCGGATTTTTTCTAACTACTCACATTATTTTTTCAATTGGCTACCCGCACAAGATTAACCTGCAGCGACAGTGTTTCAATCAGGATGGAGAAATCTCGTTTCATAATGAAGGGATCAGTGTACCCTTTCCGAAATATATATGGATGCCATCTATCATGCACTCCCTGTTTTGTACCTCACGATATAAAGTAGAATCGGCTCGATCATAAATGATGATGGATTTGTCGTGTTTCGGAAATACGCTTCTAATTAATGAGGGTTTCCATCATATAACTTATATAATAGCTCTCGTCATTCTGTTTCGAGACGTGTCTGGTGAATGAGGAAGGAAGATATCGCTCTTTCGGGACCCTTTAAGTGTATGCTTGCATAAATGGACTCTTAACTCTACTGGGTTGGAACAATTGAATACCTCAAGAAATCTCATTGTGATGTTTTACGGGGTAATGTATCATGGTAGAAAGACACAAGGTTACTCGAATTCGCCAAGTGATGGAAATAATATATCTTCTGAAACGACAAAAAAAAGAACATAAATATACTTCAGAGTAGAAATGGGAATCTATCCATCGATGATAAAGAATAGAAGAGGAAACATATAATCGTTCAACGCCATAATCCGAATAATATGATATGAATGAATGAAAATTGAATTGCTGTGGGAAATATTGATGGAAATATCTTGAGTAGCTGTTTGTTCGAATGTGGTTGTCAACGTCATTCTAGATTTTGGTTCAAGCCCATTATCGTGAGTGAGGAAAGGATATATCGCTCTTCTGTCCCTCTTCAAGTGCATCCTTGCATAAATGGACTCTTGATGAACTGTAATAGGTTGGAACTTGACGGGAAGGTTTACCCTAGTAGATAGGTACAAGTTTACTCGAAGCTGTCATACGTTAGAGATAATATGAGATCAGATAATATCTCCTAAGTATCTTTGTGGTGATGACTTTGTGAAAGAGAATGCATGCGTGAAATATCCGTCGGTACTATATGTTTAGCCGCTTCAAGTTGCTCAGATGTGTTTAGCAATTTCTCTTGTAGAATGATTCAGGTTAGAGCTTGGATTCTTTTCCATTGATAAACCTGTCTCCTTATGACGAAAAATGAATAGTAAGTAATAATTATCAGTTTAACATAGGCAATTTCTGTGATTATTTTGGAGAAGAAAGGTCTAGAACTCAATTTGTTGGAATAATTGGAAATCAATATAGTCAAGACGTCGAGATGTTTGCAAAATGACCAAATGAGTTGAAAAATTTTCCATTAATAAACCTGTCTCCTTATGACGAAAACTGAATAATAAGTAATAAGAATCAGTTTATCAGTTTAACATAGGCGATTTCTGTGATTAATTTGGAGAAGAAAGGTCTAGAACTCAATTTGTTGGAATCATTAGAAATCAATATAGTCAAGACGCCGAGATGTTTGCGAAATGACCAAATAGAATCGAAAATTTTTCCATTGATAAACCTGTCTGCTTATGACGAAAAATGAATAATGAGTAATAAGAATGAGTTTATCAGGTTAACATAAGTAATTTCTGTGATTAGTTTTCACCGAAAGGGGTTTGTTAATAGAAATTGTGATATATATTCGTGTAGAATCACAGTATCGGGTCATAATAATACCACAATACGCCCGAAGAAGCTAGTATAGTGAAACACGTGCATCGGTTTTGTAAACTGTCGATTGAAAAGCTCACAATAAAGTATTTTCTATTAACGCGAAAAAACATTGAATTCATACCAGCTTTCGAGTTTGTTGACCGTTTTAGGGCCCAGCGTTTGGTCTCCAATTGCGTAGACATTGTCAAAGGCTATGCGCCGGTGGATGAAGTGATCCTACTTTTCGCGTTGCATTCTCTGACATTTCATATTGCAATTCCAGTACCCATTAAAACCTGTTGATCACCATGAATCGTTTCAAATAAACCACGACTACTCTTCCCTCTAGCTGATTGATAGTACCTTGCGGTGCACCCGGCAATTTGTGTCGGCGATTAATCAACTGAGTACATGTCACATTCCGCTTCGCGTCTATACTCGATAGCATACCTGAAGCGTTCATGATAAGTGACTTCCAATATGCACCGGAACGAGGTATCAATCATTCGATTACTGTACATACACTTGGGATGCGTTATGAAGTCCAGGGACGGCTTCGATTTCGTTATGGGGCGGCTGTTGAAACAACTGCTTCGAATTATTCAGTCAATCCTAATGATGGTAGAAGTTCATAATGTTCAGGATTCATCTATATCAACCATTTCGGTAACGGAATTGTTTGTCTGCATGAAAAATCTTGAGTTTTGTGGTACCAATGAGTCATTCATTTATAATTTTTTCGAAAAGAGATATATTTCTATTTGAAAGTTACATAACTTTTATATGTAATTGAAGACATTGCTACTAAGAGGTGATAAAATGTGTGGACTGAATTTCATCTGATCAAAATTGAATTCAATTTCATTTCTTCTTTTTCTTTTACTCGACTAGAAAATAGTAGCTGTCATAAGATTGACTGGATAACTTGCAATAACAGCCCTGTCTTCGAAACTTTGGTTCGCTTCACTGTCCGATTGCTTATGGTGTGGTTTTTCAATGTCAGTTTTTTTTTATCTGCTTCAAATACACCTTCATTCGCTAAAGAATACCCAACCTCTGTTTGCCCTTTTGTTATGATATCTGGGAAACCGATTTCTATCATATCTTACAGTTATTGGTCCGCCAGTGTCCTTTTTCTATTAAATTATGTAGTCTGGAACCATGAATACCCAAAGAAATGCAGAATAATAAAAAATAAATGAAAAAGATAGCTTAGGTTTTCTATGAAAATCTCCTCCTGCTGAGTCATGATGTTGTCAATTGAAAACATAATTTGTTGAAAAATCTAACAGAAATCAACATTAGCTAGAAAAACATTTGGAAACCCACCAAACAACTATATTGTCGAAACATTCAAAAGCACAATTTCCTTCGGCGATTTTAAGATGACACCTCTGTTGCTCAGCAACTCTTCATCAAACTTAAATTCGCCAAAAATAGATTAGTTCGTATATTGTAATTGCTATCATATTCAATTCATGTTCTTCTCCTATTCAGTGAGAATCATTATACCATGGTTACTTCATACATTCACTGTCGCCGGCACTAGGAGTACTTTTTATATATAGACAGTTGAAGTGATAGTTTTCAAATTTGATTCAATATTCCGCAGTGATTTTTACTTTCCACCAGTAGAAGAAAAAATAGCATTTAAAATTTGTTGAGAAATTGTTTTTTGTGGCGGGCAAAGAAATTGGTAGACCGCCTGTAGGGGAGTCCGTCAATATTCAAGTTCGCCATACAGAGCACCACTCTTTCTTTTGATAACGCAATAATTATACTATAACATTTTCACATGAGAATTATCCAGGCATCCATACTGAGTTTATTTATTGGTGAAGGCGCCAGGATTCCGAAAACTTCGTCGCTGAATTCCACCTTTCTCAGATTGTGTGATTACTGAAGATCTGCTTATACTACTCAGGGCCAGTTGTATAGGTTGAATTCAAATTTGATGTGGATTTCAAACTACGGATTTGACAGAAAATGTATGCGAATTCGATTGAATTCTTCTTTCAAATCGCCACCTGGAGCTCAAATCGAACCTATACAACTGGCCCTCAGTAACTTTCTAGAAATAAACCCAAAATGCTCCTTATGGAGCATTTTACGATGAAAGTTCATACCAGCTACATTTGAATAGGCAGCATTTCCTGAGTGTTGTCGCGGTAACGGAAAAATAATTGTATCTAGAGAACATCTATGGAAGAAAAAAGAGTGTGAACTTTTCAAAAATATACTGTTTCGAATTCAAATTCTGAACTATTGAACATTATTCCAAAACTCTTTGGATTCGTGCTCATCAGAAATTGTCAGGAGACAAATTTTCCAGTGTAATATGAGGAAAACGGAAAATATGAATAATTTCCACTAATAACATTGCACGATATGTCAGGTGATACAATTCTGAGATACTGCTCTGTTAGGTTAGTGTTCATTGAATGCCATTTGATGGCGATTTACTATAAGTAATTCCATTCTCATATTTCATAAAAGTGGTATACTAAGTATCTATATAATTCAACTCGCATTTATCTTGGTAATGACCAGTATTATATGCTACCCGTGGAATATCAATAACTACACAAGTACATTGTGCTATTATGCCTTTATAGTAATTATATATATCGAACAATGTATACAGTGTGGTCCATTATGTGTGAAATTTTTTTCCTTTGCCAGTAATGAATTCATTCCGCCAAAAGTTAGTGCATGTTTGATGACCATATTGGGAAAACTAAGAATGATTTCAAATCGAACATCATACAGGGAGGATGAAGAATAGAATTCAAATATTTTTATTTCGAAAAATGCAACAAATTTCCTCATTAAAAAAAAATATTGAACTACTTTCGAATGCAATAAGCTTTTAGTTTTGATCCTATATATACTCTTAGATCAAATTTTTTCTTCAAAATTGCATTGAAATTTTTTTTTGGTTTCATATGTTTTTTGGCAAGTATCAAGTTCATGTTTTTCCACGTTATTCAATAATCCTGGAACTCTGAGAATACTTCACTCAACTCTACACAAAGTAGGGGAGACCTCTATCAACGGGCACATCGTACGGCAGAGAAAGCTTCAACCTTGAAAATTTGTCGAACCAAAATAATTGAAAATTCGAAAGGGGAAGAGTTGATGTTTCTTAAAAAATAAATGAATATGAATGTCAGGCCATGACTCTGAAGTCAAGCATAGCTTTCAATTCGAATCAACTCCTTTCGATGAAATTTCGTTGACTTCTTCTGAATTGAGGTACTTCACCCTAGAAAAAAAGCTTTTTGATTGGACCTGCCCTGTATCCTGTTAGACTTATTGCAATTATTAGTGAATCTAATATGGTTATTGAACATTCATGCAATTTTAGATTATGCAACTAATACAAAAATCCCTTTTGTTGCACACTCGCTGCACTATATAACTAGCCGAACAAGAGTTTCAATTTTTGCAATAGCATGATATCAATTGAGATAATTTGAAATTAGAATATAACAAACGCAAGTTCTGCACAACAAACTTGGCCAGATTCTGCGAAATCCCAACGTGTTCGAAACTAATTTCATCCGTTTTTAAAGTAATGTTTTGTCATTATTTTCATATTGAAGAGATATCTGTCCCACAAACGGGTCTAAGTGACAGAAAACGTCTTCCTTTCTACTCGTAGTGAAAAATGTTATTTATCGTGTTCACATAGCAGAAAACACTATCGTTCAGCAAGTAGACTTCGTTAATGAAAATCTACGCCATACCTCAGCAGCGAGGCCGTGGAACGTAGCAGTCATTCCATGACACGGCTAAGAATAATTCTCTCTAGAGTACTCTGTCTCGTTGGAGGATTGATCCCATGACCCGTATTTATAAACCAGGCACAGAACCATCTGCATCAAGTTTCTCCCAAAAATGTAAAAAAACTCATGATATCGCCTATCAAAAATCACTATCGAATAGAAAAAATATGAATATAAAAAAAAAACTATACTAGGGTTGCAGCATTACTTGTATAGATCGTCGCGGTCTGGTATAAAGTGAACAGAGTAGCGCTCCACTACTTTTTCTATTAGGAAGAATTTTATTCTGTGATATTTTAAAAACTATCAATCACTTGAGACGGTAAAAATATTTGAGACACTTCATTTCATTCAGATGTTGGACAAATTGAAGAATTTTTTCTTTCTAATACGAAACACTATAGATTTTACAGTTAAACAGTCGGGAAAAGTTTTATCTACAACCTGATGGCATAATTATCAGCTATAATATCCCAAGGACATTGATAACTAACGAAATAATTTTATCACAGTTTTGGGAAGCACGTTATTTGGTAACATCCCGACGCAGAAGGCGGAGGGATGTTACCTAAAATAAGGTGCTTGAGGAAGTTGTGATAAAATTATGAGTTATTTATCAATGTTCGAGGGATATTCGGTGAGAAATTTTTTTGCAATTCGAACAAAATTATTTATTGAACACACAGTTATTAAAAGAACAATTCGTATAATGATATTCCGTTGATCTTGCTGTATTTGCCTCGGTTACTGCATAGGTGTTTCCACGCATACTATTGATTATTTGGTTTTGATATTCCTGATCAATATTCAAATAAGGTTTTATGGAATTTCCATTATTGTGCCCAGTAATTTTCAACAATTGCTGTTCTTGAACTCCACTCTTAGCTAGTTGACTGACTGCAGTTGCTCTATTAGAGTGATTGGTTATTTTCCTCTGTTTCGTATCCAAGCCAATTGCTTCAGCAGAAGATTTCGTCCATCCGTTGATTATATTTCTACCCAGAGGCATATTGTCATACCAGTTATCGCTTCCTGTCTTCCAGTGACGATTTGGCCTTAAAAATAGTCTATTTGTCTTGATATTTCTGCCTCGTTTTGATAATAATTTAATGAATAATCTGACAGGACAAGCATTGTTATCACTATTTTGAACTAACCATTTGCTAGAGGCGCAGTTCTTTGAACCCCCTTGGCAGGTTTTACTGAAAATTGGATTATTTGCTATCCTATTAGTTGGAGATCCATTGTTGTCCTTTTCGATATGAAAATAATCAACTAAGCAAGCAGCACCTTCACCACCTCTCCAAGCCAATTCCACCGCTGCTATGTGATAAGATTTGCGTAGGAGTCCTACAGGGGTATTTTTATCCTAAAAGTTTATAATTTTACTCATTTCATTTGAAGGTAATGGTACTGAGCTTGTTTTGCGTCTAGTGGGATCTGTTTGTAAATTTCTTCGTGCTGCGTCGCGTGCATTCCGCGCTTGTTTGAATGCAACACTTTTAAAGGGGTCTAGCATGATACTATACTCCTTGTAATACTTTTCTTGTAATAATTTGCTTGTTATATTCCATACGGTTTCAACAGTAGCCTCCTTAAACTCTGTGCTATCCTTTTTTCTCATATTAATCGCCCAATCCTTGAGTATTAATGCAAGCTCTTCGAGAGTACGATTTCCATCCAATTCATATTTTCTGGCGTCACAAAACTCCATAAATATTTTCCAAGTGTATTTTTTACTATTGACAGTATTTTTTGGTGTATTTTCTTCAATGATTTTGTCAATTGCCGCATCATTTTGAACACCAAAGCGAGGAAGTGACATTTTCGAAATAAATTGAATTACTGAAATGTCAAACAACTTTATTGTGTTGGTTGCTTAGCAATGTCATGACATAAGTGATAACTACCCGTGAAAACTATCCATGGGTAGTTATCAGTGTAATGATGGTTTCATTGGTTATTTCGACACACATGACTAGAAATAGACAAATTTGATAGGATAATTTTTTTAGCAAAAAATTTTCATTGAAAGATCACTAAAAACTAATTCCATATCTCGGATTATCAAATAACTTTTTCCGGTAGACAAGAAGGCTGACTGAAAGACACGGATGATAAAAATATATCCAAGTTCCCCAATTTGACCTTGAATACTTTCAAAGTTATTGAAATAAACTAAACACAATGGCAACTTCGTACGAAATCATTATGGTATTTTGCTGGAGGAAGATCCCCTCTCCTACATTCAATGCCTTACATAAACAATCAATAAATTTGATTTTGATCATATGATAAGAGGATGGGAAGACTGCACTTTTCGGGACAATCGCAGAGAAACTTTCAAAGGCAGAACGATCGATGACATATCAAAAAACCAACAATCACGAGAACTGTTGTGAAGGGATAAGTTGCCGATCTTTCTACCTTATTCTAGAGATTGGGCTGAAACCGTGAGCGAAGCGTCACCATCAAAATGAATTGACCTTTAGTATCTTCATTGTACGTTTTGAAGCCACATTCTATATTCTGTACAATCGAGCATTATTCCGAAACTGACTGGATTCGAGCTTTTTAAAAATTGTCAGGAGCTCGTGGTGAGTAAAGTATTTCTGACAAGAAACAGGAAAAGCTTACGAGAAACAATTTTAGCAATCGAAATTGAACAGTAATGGCTTTTCCATGTTTATTTATGATCGTAATTTCCAGCCTCAATGTGGATGATTTCGTTGGCAGAATCTGGTTCATGACTGATAAATTTTCTTTGAGAGACACATCCTTGGATCTCAGAATGCTGATTCCATATAATGGATATGAGGGCTCTGAGAGAAAAACTGGCGTGGAGAGTACAGTCGTCATCGAAACTAATTACCGAAGAAGAGGCTGCTTTCAGCAAATCTTTGATGTTAAATAATTGATTGGACCCTGAACAATACCTACATTAATGGAAAAGGTATGAGGATAAACCCCACCGACAAAGATTTATCAGATAGAAAATTTTCAACGAAACACACGAAACATGTGTTTCTCTTTGGAACGCTCTGTAATACGCGAAGTTGAGTTAATAGTTAAGTGGTTATGAAATCCTTATTGTCTATCATCAGCCGTTACTGATTCCAAAATATTCTATTGGGTCAATACTTAGGTATTGATTTTCGGTTATAATGGCATGAGTGCATAAAAATAACCGATAATTTTGCAAGAAAGCGTGATATCTAAAAATTGAGAGTTCATTTTCATATTTTGGCGAAAGTGCCCGAATCCGAAGGACGAGGGCTCTTTTACAAAATATGAAAATAACCGAATGCAATTTGTATAAGATATCACGCTTGAATGCAAAATTATTTGGTCATTTTTATGCACGAATGTAATTCATTGGAATATATCATGAATGAAGAAATTCTCAAGGAAATGTTATTTTTTGTTCATTTATACTTTCCTCTATAGATTGTTTGGAGCACTCACCAAAACGAGAAATGTTTTTTCATTTTTGAAGTCTATCTGACATTTATTTGTGTTGTTAGAAGAATATCAGTTTTTCACGTTATCAAGATGAAGTCTGAATTTTCACAACTCGGACAACTGTTATCATATTTTCAGTGAGGTAGGTATGGGGTGGTCTCTGGTGTTGAAAATTTCACTTCGATTTATATCACCCAGGAATGTCGGTTTTCGTAAAACAAGTCGAATGTTTTTTTGTGCATCATTTTTTATGTTCCCATATTCAAATATTGGGTCGAAAGGTGTCAAACTCATGTTGTCTGACAATTTTTTTTCGTAATAGGTCTTTATATTTCATTTTTTCATCGCATTTTTTTGTTCTGCCTTTTTATTCCATTCTCATTTTATATTCGTTGGTTTCCGTGGATTTACTATTTATTTGATTTTTGTGGAATCATTATTGATTGATTTTCGTGGATTGTTTTTTATTTCTCTGGATTTCTTAAATTTTTTCTTGTTGACTCTTTTCAATTCCCACCCTTGCTTATCAACTCACCAGACCCTTTTTGATATTTATATCATTTCTCCAATAATTTTATTCTATTTTATTTATTCATTTCATCAAATATCACGCTTGAATGCAAAATTATCTGGTCATTTTATGCACGAATGTAATTCATTGGAATATTTCATGAATAAAGAAATTCTCAAGGAAATGTTATTTTTTGTTCATTTATACTTTCCTCTATAGATTGTTTGGAGCACTCACCAAAACGAGAAATGATTTTTTATTTTTGAAGTCTATCTGACATTCATGTGTGTTGTTTACTGAGTCTAGCGATACGGTTTCAAATGTGTTGTTATGGTGACTTGATACAATGCAATTACCGCTGTAAGTTTTCGATAATTGCATTGCTCTTATGACATTTCATATAAGAGGGAAATATTCTCCATAACATTCGAAATACTATACAGCAATGCAATATATCTAGAGTTGCCCGGTATGACTTCATCCTTTTCAGAGACAGGCTGGTATCTGGAATTTTTTCATGTTTCAGGAAATACTTCCAAACTTGAAAACTCACTGTCCTAGCGTTAGCTGAGAAGCACATATTTTGAGGACAATGGCCGAAATTCCACCAGATCTGCAAGATTATTGGTGTTCAGATCCATCAGTGCATTTTATATGAATAATGAGATGTGCTTTCAGGTATTCGACTATTGAAAGCAAATACATTTGGAGGTTAATTGTTATCCAAGTGTGTATGCACTTTGAATTTTTGTTGGAAGTGTTGGGTCTCACCTTTAGTTAGAGGTGGAAGGAAGACCATGAATGAAGTTTTTGTCAGTTTTGATTGTGAATTACCAGTAAGTTGACGATATACACACACATCTCGTTCCTGCAGAAACTCATGCTTCAGGTATAACAAAAGTCTCTCGGGCAAAAGAAAAAACTGATCTTTTGCAGCGATTGCAACACGCAATATGGAATCACAATGAGAAACACAGACACATTGATTAAAAATAAAAATAAAACAACCGACCACCCCTTCTTATCTTACGTAACGAACTACCTGACGGTGACAAAAACCAAGGAACCCACTTGCCGCCAATTCCACGGGTAAAATCAACATTAATTAGGAACGGCAGAGGAAGCAGCGACTGTAACCGACTTACACAAGGTAGACAAGTGACAAACGTCCTTAATCCAGAGGCATTAATCCTCCACAGTTATTGTGGTTCGAGTTTGCCGGTAACGAGGGATATTCAGTCGTTTGACGGCGTTTTCTGGAAGGGTTAGGAAATGTGGAGTTTATATTCGGGCGATTAGAAAGTTCGGGTTGATTCAATTTTCGAGGGTAACACAGTGACGAGGGTAGTCCCCTTGAAGGAGTTTTGAATTGCACTGGTGTACATAATCGTACTTTCGTCATCGTGAATCATTTCTCAAAAATTGGAGGGCGCTGTGTTTACCAACATACTTTCGTTTCAATTACTATTGTATTGCATTTCGAGATTTTGCTGAAAAGGCTCGTCAAACTGATGCATTCATATTGTTTTCAGAATTTCGTCTGAAGGCCTCCTATTTTTTTGAAACGTAAGAATATGTTACGGAACAATATATATTCTATTGGATGTTTCATGAAAGAATTTCACTGTCACTCACAAGAATTCGAGACCATTGAATTTCGAACTCAAATGAACAATTTGTGTTACCACAGAATAACTAAAAAACTGTCGTCAATGTTGAAGATCTGAATAGCTTCGGGCATGGTGTCGAAATACTACCGCTTACATAATTGCTCATCTCCTTTGAGTTCCTATGATTCCCACATTGTAGTGATTTTTTATAATATAAAGTTGTAGTGGTATATTGAGGAATCATGCTGAATATGATAGTTGAACAGTAGACACGAACAGTACCCATTTTCAACAAAAAATCAGTTGAAGAGTTTGCGTTGCTGTTTAATTCGACAAGAAGTATTGTTTTTTTAATAGGTGGAATTAAAATTCGTCAATTTTTTTTTCTTGGTTTATCCAATTGTAATACCCTTTATATTATTCAATTCGAGAACTATTGAGTACCATACAGAAAACAGTAGCTACACAAAAAAATGAATTGAGCTTCCTCAACACAAATTTTTCGAGGGAATTCTATCTTGGTGAAGTGAAAAAGTATGCTGAACAAATTCAGAAATGTCATCGAAAAACATGGAAAGAATACTTCTGCTACATAAATGGAACCCTTTTATCACATGGCAATCATTGAAAGTCGACTGTGTGGACGTATGGAATTTTGTGGAACATTTTGTTAAGAATTCATCAAAAATATCCGGTAAATTATATTCAAGGCGATCAGGCCAAATTTTAAAATGGGAGTACTTTCAACAAGACACGATAACGGTTGGATAAACAAGTTATTTTTAACAAGACAAAGGAGAGCATTCCCAATATATATATTTTTCTAATGCTTCTTATGCTCTGAAACATAATAGAAAATTTACATTGGATATTTTTGACGTACATTATGATATCTTGATTGAGTATCAAATGAATAAGTATTGAACTTCTGTATTCTAGAATCAAATGGCTATGATTCTTCTCGGGTGTTTGCTAACAGCAAGAAGAATATCAGTTTTTCACGTTATCAAGATGAAATCTGAATTTTCACAACTGGGACAACTCTTATCATATTTTCAGTGAGGTATGGGGTGGTCTCTGGTGTTGAAAATTTGCGAGAAAATTTGAATTCGATTCCTATCACCCAGGAATATCGGTTTTCGTAAAAAGAGTGGAATGTTTTTTTCGTGCATCATTTTCTGTGTTCCCATATACAAATATTGGGTGAAAAGGTGTCAAACTCATGTTGTCGAAAGAATTTTTTCGTAATAGATCTTTATATTTCATTTTTTCATCGCATTTTTTTTGTTCTGCATTTCCATTCCATTCTCATTTTATATTCGTTGGTTTCCGTGGATTTACTATTTATTTCATAATTCGGAATCATTATTGATTGATTTTCGTGGATTGTTTTTTATTTCTCTGGATCTTTTTGGTTTTTTCGTGTTGACTCTTTTCAATTCTCACTCTTGCTTTTTAACTTACCACAGCTTTTTTGATATTTCTATTATTTCTCCAATAATTTTATTCAATTTTATCTTTTTCACGTACTTTATTTTTGTCGAACTTTATGATTTTATTCCAAAAAATTTCATGATAAGTTTCAAAAGACTAGAAAGTTTGGCAAATGGAAGTTTGAACCACTGTCACTGAAAAGGAACATTGAAAGTCAGATGCTAATCACATCACCCTATTTGAAGGAAGGAGTCTTTGAAGGAAGTCGCACGTGGAATAACAAGTGAAATAATCGAGAAAGAGAAATACACAAATTTGTTCCGTTTGAAAAGCATAACTTTTATTATGCCACACTCAGAAGGCTAAACACAATGATCGTAAACCTATAAGTATACGAAATATTTACAATTTGAATATTCATGTGAATTATAAAAATACCCATTGCTTATATCTTTCAATTTCTGTAAAGTAAGACAACTTTGGAGAGTCCTACTGGAACTTCGTGAAACTGCAAATAAATGTCACTCTTATGTTGTACGAGGAAGGATTAATCCCGATTATGTGAATCGATGCAACTCACCTTATGCCTCGTATTCACACTTGAAGACGCGCGAACGTTCACCCTGAAAGCTTTTCCGAATAGAAATATTCGAGAAAGAACAGTAATAACGAGAAGTCGTCTTGGAACCAAGACAAATTCTAAAGATCGAACAGAAAATGTCGCTGGGATTGTCATTAATTCGAGAGCTTTCGAGACACCCTTCACATCCGTATTCTGTTCATATCGAAATGGAAGGCATCGAACTGATAAGAATTCGTCTGTATGGTTTGTGGTAGTGTCTAAAGATTCACCAATTCAGTGAATGTTTTACTGTTCCTCAACACCGATGGAGATTCTGCAAATTAAAATATAATCGGGGGGGTTCTCGAAATTCTAATTGAGCGAAAAAAAAATTAACTTCCTTTCCCGAGAAGTCATTAATATGCCATGAGCGTTTGAGTTTGACGAATTTCAAGTCAGTGACATCCTTATATTTTGATAAATCTGAGCATTCACGTTGAGAAATTGCAATAGCAATAAATACATTTTGAACCCCTGGGACTATGGTAAATCAAAATGGGTGCCATACTATTTATTCACGACCAAACCAAAAACTTCAATGGAATACAATAGACATGAGACCCGAACCGTCTGGAGAATCCTGAACCCGAAAGTAATATATATATATATATATATATATATATATATATATATATATATATATATATATATATATATACGATTTTTCCGATTCCCAAATCCACAAGTCTATTAAACTCCAGCAAACCCGAGATCTTCACCCTAGACACCCGAAGGACGAACCTGAACGACAAAAAGCTTTCCTTCCATATATTCATGGTGTTACTGATAAAATAAGTCGAATTCTGACACGACATGACATCAAAACCATTTTCACAGCTAACAACCAAATATCCACCTACCTTCGAACACCCAAAGACACAATCCCCAATGAAACCCAAGGAATATATGAAATACCATGCTCTAACTGTCCCAGAACATACATCGGCCAGACCAACCGACGAGTGTCCTGTAGAGCATATGAACACGAACTAGCAGTCCGTAATTCTGACACAAACTCAGCATTATTCCAACATCATCTAGAAACAGGCCACAAAATAGATTTCAAAAACACCAAAACCGTTGCCACAGCCAAAACCCTCCAAACCAGAATTACCCGTGAAGCCATTGAAATCGAAAAACGTCCCAACTGTCTCAATAAACGCGACGATTCTCAAAGACTCCCCAATACCTGGAAACCACTTTTGGTCCGACATACTTCTATTCACTCCGACTTGGGAACCAATCCGTTCGAACCTCCCATCGACCGTCCGATACCTGATCCTGCCATAACTACTAATGAACCCTTAAATCCCACCAACCTTCTATCCTCGATCTCCAGTGATGATAGCCAGCTAGTGAGACAACTCAGACCTAGACGCAAGGTCACTAAGTCTTGAAAATGGCTCCGAAATGGGAGTCGAAACGTAGACAAGTAAATCTTTCCAGACGCGGATCAACCGGAAGTTCCAGCCAGCACATTTCTGACCGCGGAAGCCTAGCCGATCATATATATATATATATATATATATATATATATATATATATATATATATATATATATATATATATATATATATATATATATATATATATATATTAGAAGAGAGGAGAGGAAGTCTTTGCTGACAAGTTAAGAACAAAACTCGGGAATTATATTTGGGACAGCAGCAAAAGCGAAAGTGTACTCTTATAACAATATATTTCCAATATTTCGACAATCGATTGTTGTCATCATCAGGGAGCTACAAAATAATGTTAATGAATGAAAATATGACATAGAATTTTTATCCTTACTTACATTGTTAGTGAGGATGGTCGCATGAGATGGTTAAAGAAGTCAGATGACACATAGTAAAATTGTTTTAAAACATTGATACGTATCAGTACAACACATAAACACATTAAAAACTATAATCTTCTTTTTTTAATGAAAAAGGTGCAGTGACAAACACCATGTGGAAATGATGAAAAGGAATGAAAATTTTGTGGTTATAAAGGCGCTAAAAGTCAATTGTCAAAAATGTCAAATGTCACTGAAAAATTATTGCTGAGACACAATTTGGCCTTGGCCGCTGAGACCTCATTACCATTACAGGTGCTGCAAAAGAGGAGATGGGAAAATGTAATATAGTATTAAAAAAATTGAAAATTTTTTTGAAATTAGTTATGTTAAAAAGTATAAATTTAATATTTTGATTAAGTAACGTCACTTGAATTGCCTTCGAGAACTCTCGAATTGCCATCAATCAATAATAAATATGAATAAATTTCACTCAAATGATTGAGATCGGTTCTTTTATTTAAACAATTTGAAGATTGAGAAATGAATGCCATTTCTAAGAACATTCTCCTCGAAACATTCCTTTCAATTGATAAAATTTTTGTGGAACTGAAATTCATTAAATGTCCTTCCTTGGAAGTGTGTTCACTCAGAGCACATCTTTCAGGATGGAGTCTGCAATCGCTTCTATGTGAAGAAATGCGATCTTTCAACAGTCTTCTCCTGTGTAAAAAATCTTTTCACCACAAACCAAATTGATGAAGTCACAAAAAAGAAGTTAACCAATTACACAGGAGTCATTTCAAAATTTTATGCTTTACCTAAAATTCACAAACCTACATTATCAGTTCGTCCTATTATTGCTTCCATAAACAATCCCACTGAACTTTTGGCATCTTTTTTGACTGACATTCTGACAAGGGCATATGATTCTGATAATCCATATTATATTAAAGATTCTTTTGAAGTTTCAAGTAAATTTAACAGATTTCAACTTCCTGAAGACTATGTTCTTGCAAGTCTAGATGTTGTCTCCCTCTTTAGCAATGTTTATTTAGAGTATTGCATAAGAGTAATTAAAAAAAATTGGCATAATATTAGTACATATTGCAACATTCATGAAAATGACTTCATAAATTTACTAACCTTTCTTTTCAATAATACGTATTTCTCTTTCAATAATAATATTTATAAACAAACTTTTGGTACACCTATGGGTGCTAAAATTAGCCCCATTTTAGCAAATTATGTGATGGATGACTTGCTTGATACGGTCTTAAATGTTGTTCCTTTTCATATATCTTTCATTAAAAAATATGTTGATGATATCATCTTGGCATTGCCTAGGTCTGGAGTTGACGAGATAGTAGATATTTTTAACAGTTATGATCAGTTTATCCAATTCACCATTGAAAAGGAGGATGCAGATTGTAGTGTTCCATTTCTGGATACTAGATTGATGCGTACTTCCACCAATGTTATACTGGTTGACTGGTACCGAAAACCTATCAGTTCTGGTAGGTATTTAAACTATTGGTCATACCATAAAGAGTCGATGAAGGTAAACGTGGTCAAGCAGATGAAAGATCGAATTCTTCGCATTTCGGACCAGGGTTTTCATCAGAAGAATCTCCATATTCTGAAACAATTAATCCTTAATAATTTTTATCCTTCTTCACTTTTGAATGAGATCTTATTTGGCACGTCACCATTAACTTTTTCTCAAAATCAGAATAATAATTCAAATTTAGAACTTACATCTACTAATCAAAATCCTAATCAAACTTATAGTAATTTTTCATACATTAGTCTACCATTCATTTCTGAGATCACACCTGGACTTGCCAGAATTTTTAGTAACATAGAAAATATTAAAATAGCCAATAAAACGGTTCTTACAATTAATTCCCTCTTTTCTAATGTTAAAGACAAAGTTCCAAAATTATCCCAGTCAAATGTTGTTTACTGTATTCCTTGCAATGACTGTGACTCTGAGTATATCGGACAGACTGGAAGACTGTTGAAAGATCGCATTTCTTCACATAGAAGCGATTGCAGACTCCATCCTGAAAGATGTGCTCTGAGTGAACACACTTCCAAGGAAGGACATTTAATGAATTTCAGTTCCACAAAAATTTTATCAATTGAAAGGAATGTTTCGAGGAGAATGTTCTTAGAAATGGCATTCATTTCTCAATCTTCAAATTGTTTAAATAAAAGAACCGATCTCAATCATTTGAGTGAAATTTATTCATATTTATTATTGATTGATGGCAATTCGAGAGTTCTCGAAGGCAATTCAAGTGACGTTACTTAATCAAAATATTAAATTTATACTTTTTCACATAACTAATTTCAAAATTTTCAATTATTTTAATACTATATTACATTTTCCCACCTCCTCTTTTGCAGCACCTGTAATGGTAATGAGGTCTCAGCGGCTAAGGCCAAATTGTGTCTCAGCAATAATTTTTCAGTGACATTTGACATTTTTGACAATTGACTTTTAGCGCCTTTATAACCACAAAATTTTCATTCCTTTTCATCATTTCCACATGGTGTTTGTCACTGCACCTTTTTCATTAAAAAAAGAAGATTATAGTTTTTAATGTGTTTATGTGTTGTACTGATACGTATCAATGTTTTAAAACAATTTTACTATGTGTCATCTGACTTCTTTAACCATCTCATGCGACCATCCTCACTAACAATGTAAGTAAGGATAAAAATTCTATGTCATATTTTCATTCATTAACATTATTTTGTAGCTCCCTGATGATGACAACAATCGATTGTCGAAATATTGGAAATATATTGTTATAAGTATATATAGATATATATATATATATATATATATATATATATATATATATATATATATATATATATATATATATATATATATATATATATATATATATATATATATATATATATATATATATATATATATATATATACTTTTTGTACCGTTGCAGGCCTCCCAATGACAACCGTCGATCTTTTGAAACTACCTAATTCAGAAAGTCGTGCATGGAGACGTACAAAAGTTCTTCTATTAGGCACTACACGCTGAGAAAATATTTCATGGTTAGTGCGTTATTAATGAAAAATTGTTAATTGTAGAAATAATAAATTCCAAAAAAAAACCTTTTAACTCCCCATATCATTTATTTCTTGTGAGGTCCAGGGATATGCAATTAGGTCGATTTTTTTTTTCAAAAAAACTAAGCAAGATACGAAAAAAATTCAAGAGACAAAAAAGTTGTATTTCTAATTGCTTAATCTGCAGAAATAATGAAAATTGCACAAAAGCCAATGGCGTATACTTTTAAGTTAAAACCATTCATATCCTGATCGAGGCGCCACTGGACTTAATAAATTGAATCACGTTCGGGCTAAATTAGCTCCTTAATGTTTCAAATAACATTACCAAATAATAACAAAATTAGGTGGAGGGTATTCGAGATATTTACGAATAACTTTTTTTTTATTTTTATTTTAACACATACAGGGTGAGAACGATTTGCGGACCCATGTTTACATGACCAATTCGTCTTAAAATTACCTAAAGCAGTCTTTCTCAACCTTTCAGCATTTGCGACCAACTATTTCGAGTTCATTTCAACCACGCCCCCCTTCCATGAGTTTTAGTGATACTCATAAAATATTAATAACTAATCAAATTTATTTCTTTCTCCTATGACAACAAGTCCAAGAATCAACAACTAATTGCGGAATTTTGCCACGTCTGGCAAACACTGGTCGCTACGTTATGAAAATAAGCATCGATCCATATCGAAGTTTTATTGTTCATGTTTTACATACCAAATGTGGAGCAGCCCACGATTCATCCTGGTCTTCCAAGTGGACGCCAAAATAGGCCAGACAAGCTCTCTCTGCGAAGTCAGAAACAGGTTTCCTACTTTCTTCGAAAGTGTATTCACCACATATATAACAAAACACGTCAGGTTCATTCAAACAACTTCTACTTGAGGATACCATGCCTTTAATTTAATATTCGGAAAACGTATACAGAATAATGAATCAACTGTACCTACAAAGGCTCACGAGTAAACGGAAACCTTCAAGGGTGAAAATATACAGAACGTATAGAAAGGTTGGTTTTTACAATCATGTGCAATAACAAGTACTTGAAGTGGTGATATTTCATGCCAATTTCAGATAAATTTGGTTTTGTCCTGCAAATCTATCATTATTTCATTATTTTTACCTGTTATCAGACCAAAAATTGATTGGCCTGTATCTGAAGAACTAGAGCTTCTACGAATAAATGTCAGACATTTTTGAAATCAGCACACCAAAAACCTTCAGAATCAGTTTGTAATTCACCGGCACCAAAAAAATAATTTTATTTTGTTGGGTTGTGTAGTACCTATTCGAAAATAAGTTGTGTAGCGTGTAAAAGCTCTAATACACATTTTAAAAACGTACGTGTGAAATCATGGATAGATTTTCAACTGGACGTGAAATTGGGAAGCATCAACAAGTGTACAAAAAAGTATTCTTTCTAAACCAAATTCAAGGAAATATTCTGAGAAATATTTGAATTTCGGATTCACGTGGACTGAGAAAAATGATGAAGCAAGGCGTTTGTGCGTTATCTGTTCGAAAGTTTTGGCGGTAGATAGCATGAATCCTAACAAGCTCAAACGACATCTGGAAACAGTTCACGGTGAGTACGTTGAGAAACCTCGTGGATTTTTTCTTGCTACACTATAATCATATGAAAAACAAAAATCTGTTTCAAAAGAGTTTATTCTGTGAATGAAAAAGCTCTACTCGCAAAGATGCCTACCAAATAGCCAGATGCAAAAAGCCGCATACCATTGGGGAAGAACTTGTACTGCCGCCGGCTGCAATTTTTCCAAGCAACTCAAGTTCATTCCTCTTTCAAATAATACTATTGCTCGGAGAATTGGTGATATATCTAACTCTTGACTAGGATGCACGATAGACTATCGCAATTCAATTAGATGAGGCCACAGTTACCAACAAGTATATCCATTTAATCGCGTATGTTCGATTTTGCGATGGAATTTCAGAAGTTGAAGAGATATCGTTTTGCAAACTGATGAGAAATAGAGCAACAACAGCCGAATCATTTGATACATTGCATATTTTTTGAAACGAAGCACGTATTCATTGGAAATACCGTGTTGGTATATGTACAGATGGTGCTCGAGCAATGTCTGGCAAATTCCAAAGCTAACAAGCGCTTGTTAGGCAGAAATCTCCGCATTGTATGTGGACACTGCACGATTCACCGAGAGACTCGAGCTGCCAAAGATATCAGTCCTAGTCTCAACATTGTGTTAACGACACACTCAACAATGTTGACGAATAATTTCAGAAAGTATTTTATAACCGATCTCAACTTAATAGCAAAATACGAGTGGATTAGAATCCATTTCAAAGTACTCCCGATGGTATCTCAGTCGTGGAAGAAGAACAATCCATAGACTTCATGTCTTGTGGCGACATCAAAAGACAGTTTTTTGATAAACCCCTCTTTGATTTTTGGTTCGGCCTGGGTGATGATGATGCCTTCCTATGTAAAGCTCTGTTCTGCGAGTCAGGCACAAGGAAGCCACTGCTGCTTTATTTGTTGATGACTTTAGTTATTGATTTTGGAGTAGATTTCGCGTTATTTGCTTCTGTGTATCTGACCGTTTGTATCGTTTTGTACTCCACAAAGTGTTTAATGTATTCGAGTTGTATTTTTTCAATAAAGAGTTGTTTGCTATGATTTTTATTTACTTATGTCTCTCCACTTTTTCGCGCCCCCCTTTCCGATATTTCGCGCCCCCCCAAGGGGGCGCGCCCCACAGGTTGAGAATCGCTGACCTAAAGAATCGTGTGTTAAGTTTATGGTACATACTTAACTAACACCCTGTGTAATCAATGATAAACATATCAATTGGTTTTTCATATTGCTTCATCTCCCCAAACCCACCATCGACGGAAACCATAGCTTGTTCAGTACTCATACCGTAGTATATATTCGATTGGAAGAAAACATGATTCTGATTTTTGAATATTCTGAAGTCCTGAGACACAGAAACCATTTTGTCTTATGCATGAAATATTTTCGTCATGAATTTATTTACGTTCCTTTGTTTTTCGTATGTCTAATCCTATGTGGGATAATAATACAAATGTAGAAAGAATATAGCCACTTCAACAGCGTATCGTATATCAAAATTCTCCTGTCTCCGTTACAAACCAAAAAACAAGTTTCACGAATGACGGATATTCAGCCACTACCATAACTTGAGTGATTGCAGGGGAATGTAGGTTTATTCGCGAAGGCACGTCCGGTATTTTTCTCTTCTAAATGTGCGAGATTGTAATATATTGTAACAATTTTTACGGATTTCTTGAAGCTATGAGGGAACACGTAGTGGCTTAGAGAAAATGCCTTTTGCGAAATTGTTCTTTTATTAGCATCCACTATTGTCCATTCGTCAAATGTTGGTGTTATTTTATTCACAGGATAACTGGTCTTCTGGCATTTGAAAAAACTTCTTTTTTTGAAACATGAAATGAATTATCGGTTGGCTAGCCAGTGCGAATTTAGCGTTTAAGTTATGAAGTCGGGCCTCAACTGATTCTCTGGTAGTGCAATCCCTATTAAAACTGTAAGGGAGCCCAAAAAGTCCACAGTGCTCTCGGGTCAGTTAGTCAAACCTCACCTACCAGTATTGGCTACCAACAAAAACCTATTTTTTTTTCCTTGACATGGGATTGAACATGCATGCAAACCGGCAGTGAGAAAACTGTTGACCAAAGCCAAAATATGTTTCTCTTGGTAGAAAAAAATGTACTTTCCGCCTCGATGACGTATGAACTATTTGAATTCGAGTACTCCTAAAGAAAATTGAAACCTGAACCCAAGTCGAACCTGAACTCAGCTCTGGACTCTATTTAGCAACTGGAATCTGAAAGAATCACTAATGAGCTTAACCGCCGGCAAATACGCTAGAAATTACGTGAAAATAATTTTCAGCGACAAATTTCCAGAGTGCTTTCACAGCCGTTTGAATGAAAATGTATTTTCATTAGCCTGGTGGCCCCAACCCATCTCTGCCTCATTTTACCTCATCAATCTATTTATTCGCGATATCATCCATTATCTCTGCATTTCTTCGAAGCCATTGGAACTGAGCATCGCCGAGGGGTTATGAGTCGTCATTCATCACCCGGATGTAGTGGAATCCTATTGGTTTGGCAGCGTTCGGATAGCGAAAATGAGTTTCGAAAGAATGCAGAGATATATCGAGGGAGATTTTTCTTTTGTTGGATCGAATGAATGATATATGGTGTTTCCAACTTGATATGCACTATGTGTGGAACTTTGAGGTGGAGGAGTGATATTGGCGGAAAACATATATATATATATATATATATATATATATATATATATATATATATATATATATATATATATATATATATATAGATAGATAAAGGAGGAATAGTCGCTGACTAGTTGAGAGTATAACTATATAGTAGGGTCTGCAGCGTTGTAAAAGAAGACTCTTTAAAGTTTTTCCAAGCTTTCGGAATGTTATTTATTCCATCATCAGGGACTACAATATGCTTTAGCTCATCACGTTAATAATCTGGATCATCGAATGGACTATCATTCAACAAAAATAATGGCAATAGAACCACATCTTTCAAAAAGAAATTTCTTAGAAATGTCTTTCATATCACAAGAAACTGATTCCATAAATAAAAAAACGGATATTGACCATTTGAGCGAAATATATTCCTTTTTGCTTTCACTTGACATAAAATCAAATGAACAGAATAACCAAACACAGTCATCAAACTAACCAAAGTTCTTTCACGTTTCGGGTGGGACTTTTGGGTCGGGGCATCTTATTCCTTGAGAATCTTAAGGAATGGATGAGACCGACTCAACGGTTTCCGTTCGATTCGTTGATTAGAACTTTACCACATAATAATAATGTCAAATGTCATATGAATAGGGTCTTTCTAAACATCAAAACTTGTCAAATAGAAATTTCAAATTTTGAAATAAAAAAATGAATTGTTTTCATGGATCTATGTACACAATCTGTTTTTTCGATCAGTTGTGGTTCTTAAAATAAAAATTGTCTTCCTGTTGTATTCAAAACGATAATAAGAAATTTATTTCGCAAACATAACATATATGTAAACATCCTCAACAAAGATGTAAGTTTACGATGCAGAAAAACTCAAAGTCGTCTCCACAATTTGAGTTTTTCTGCATCGTAAATCTACTACACTCCACTTTGAGATACAATGGACTTCTACCACAGGTTAAAGATGTAAGTACTTATATTTCTGAATTTTACATTTCATATGACATTTTATATTGTAGTCCCTGATGATGGAATAAATAACATTCCGAAAGCTTGGAAAAACTTGAAAGAGTCTTCTTTTACAACGCTGCAGACCCTAATATATGGTTATACTACTATATATATATATATATGTATATATATATATATATATATATATATATATATATATATATATATATATATATATATATGTATATGCATTAACAGAACAATTTGGAAAAAAAAATTTTCCAAATTGTTCTGTTAATCTTATGCACATGTATCAATTCGTGCACTTCAATGTAATGTGGATGAATGGTTCCATTTCTTCCCAGTGATATTTTCAGAGACATGGTTTCCAGTTTAGTTTTTATGAATGTTTCTGATAAGAAATGTTTTTTCTGTTTGTGATGGACAAGGATTTTTCTTCTGCTGTTTTACATCTAATCTCACATTAATGTCTTGAAAAAGAAAATAAAGATTTTCGAAAGCTCGACAATTTAATAAAGAGTTTTACTATATCAGGCCAAACTCAATTTATGACTGCAACCCCAAGGTTAATTTTCATTTCATGAGGATTTTCCAAATTTAGACGGTTATATATATATATATATATATATATATATATATATATATATATATATATATATATATATATATATATATATATATATATATATATATATATATATATATATATATACGGGCAGGGTCGGTATTAATTGAGGAGGATTAGTATAAATACTAATACTAATCTTCGGCGAAGAGACAATTGAAGTCTTTGCTTTGTCTTGCTAATTAATAATAAATGGCCAGGACGGAATGGACAGGTTTTTGTCTCATAGTTCTTGAGAATGACTTCAAAATGGAAGTCGGAACGTCGGAAAAAGCAGAAGATAGCAAACGGATATATATATATATATATATATATATATATATATATATATATATATATATATATATATATATATATAAGGGTGATTACTATTTTTAATATCATATAGGGTTATGAGAAGAAGCAGAAAATGAGTTAACATTGTAGCAGAGGTGTGAAATCATGTGCCCTAGCGGATCATGTTATAAGTAAAGATCACGTTATGGACTTCAATAATCCAAAAGTTTTGACCATTGAGAAAAATTATCGAAAAGATAATATTTTTAGAAATGGTAGAAATCAGTAAAAATGTCCTAACAATGAATAAAAGAACTGACATCGAAGGTCTTCGTAAAATTCACATACCTTTTGAAAATGAAAAATTCACAACCTGACTGAATTGATCGTTGACACTTTTTGTAGATATCGGCTGCCCTTGCATCAAACTCGATTCGATGGTAGGGTGGTTGGTGTCTACAAGAAGTTTCAACTTTACACCAAAGATATTGAAAGATCTCATCGTTTATTAAACTGATCGTATGTTAACTCATTTCCTGCTTCTTCTCATAACCTTAAATGATATTGAAAAAATTAAAAAAAAAAAGTAATCACCCTCTACTTATTACAACCTGAATGATTGATGTCAAACTGATAATTTGCAGTCAATTTCCCTTTTGGGTTTATTTTTCAGTCATCTCAAGTCTTACTTTATTTTTCTAGTAAATATTTTTGTTTCACTATGAAAACTTTTTTGATGTCTTTGATAATGGAAAAAAGTATTCTGAAAGCTCAAATCTACAAAAAAAACACTTTTAATTGTGGCCATCTGATCCTGAGTGCATCTCCGAACAGTGTATCATTTCTTATCAAGTTCAGTCAAGATACTCCCGAATTATATATATATATATATATATATATATATATATATATCCGTTTGCTATCTTCTGCTTTTTCCGACGTTCCGACTTCCATTTTGAAGTCATTCTCAAGAACTATGAGACAAAAACCTGTCCATTCCGTCCTGGCCAATTATTATTAATTAGCAAGACAAAGCAAAGACTTCAATTGTCTCTTCGCCGAAGATTAGTATTAGTATTCATACTAATCCTCCTCAATTAATACCGACCCTGCCCGTATATATATATATATATAACCGTCTAAATTTGGAAAATCCTCATGAAATGAAAATTAACCTTGGGGTTGCAGTCATAAATTGAGTTTGGCCTGATATAGTAAAACTCTTTATTAAATTGTCGAGCTTTCGAAAATCTTTATTTTCTTTTTCAAGACATTAATGTGAGATTAGATGTAAAACAGCAGAAGAAAAATCCTTGTCCATCACAAACAGAAAAAACATTTCTTATCAGAAACATTCATAAAAACTAAACTGGAAACCATGTCTCCGAAAATATCACTGGGAAGAAATGGAACCATTCATCCACATTACATTGAAGTGCACGAATTGATACATGTGCATAAGATTAACAGAACAATTTGGAAAAATTTTTTCTCGAAGCCCTTATGTATGCATATACATATATATATATATATATATATATATATATATATATATATATATATATATATATATATATATATATATATATATATATATATATACATATATATATATATATATATATATATATATATATATATATATATATATATAGTAGTATAACTATATAGTAGGGTCTGCAGCGTTGTAAAAGAAGACTCTTTCAAGTTTTTCCAAGCTTTCGGAATGTTATTTATTCCATCATCAGGGACTACAATATAAAATGTCATATGAAATGTAAAATTCAGAAATATAAGTACTTACATCTTTAACCTGTGGTAGAAGTCCATTGTATCTCAAAGTGGAGTGTAGTAGATTTACGATGCAGAAAAACTCAAATTGTGGAGACGACTTTGAGTTTTTCTGCATCGTAAACTTACATCTTTGTTGAGGATGTTTACATATATGTTATGTTTGCGAAATAAATTTCTTATTATCGTTTTGAATACAACAGGAAGACAATTTTTATTTTAAGAACCACAACTGATCGAAAAAACAGATTGTGTACATAGATCCATGGAAACAATTCATTTTTTTATTTCAAAATTTGAAATTTCTATTTGACAAGTTTTGATGTTTAGAAAGACCCTATTCATATGACATTTGACATTATTATTATGTGGTAAAGTTCTAATCAACGAATCGAACGGAAACCGTTGAGTCGGTCTCATCCATTCCTTAAGATTCTCAAGGAATAAGATGCCCCGACCCAAAAGTCCCACCCGAAACGTGAAAGAACTTTGGTTAGTTTGATGACTGTGTTTGGTTATTCTGTTCATTTGATTATATATATATATATATATATATATATATATATATATATATATAGAGGATGATGAAGTCAAGATTCATAGATTAAAATTTACGGACATCAAAAAGTGAAACATTTAAAATTGTATATGATTGAAATGAAATATGTGAGAGATATCATGAGGATTTTTTTTTCGTGGCGAACATTCATTTCAGTGGAAGAAAATAGTCGTATCAGCTTCTCCATGGTAATATTTTTAATTTGTGTTCAATATTCGAGTGACCACTCAGTTACCGTGACTGTAAACAAAACATTGATCTTCGTTTTTTTAAAGAACGAAAGATTGTTTTGTCGTTGGAAATTGAAGTGAACGTATTGTTTGTCCGAGGTTCATAAAAAAATGTTACTATTGCCATTTTGGATTAATCAGATTTTTATCAAAATCTGTTTGTCTGTTTTTCGAAAGAAATTTCATCTTCATCTTTATTGCCAGTTCATCTTCCTGAATCTTCAATTGACGGAGACGGATACCTATAGAAAAATCAAGTGGATTCCAGAAGAATTCCACTTCATATTCTACGACATATTTTTGCGATCTTGCCGAATGCTTCCGGTATAGATTGACTAAAATTGGGTAGTAAATGTAACCGTCGATAATTTCAACATCGATATGGCTTGAAACCACTGTATTTATAAATTTTTTCGGAAATACCGATTAGTCGTTTTTAAACATTTCATCTGTTGTATATGTTGATGCTGATGAATATAGCGACGAAGGATTTTTTCTTCGTATTTGTTTTGGGTTTTAAACCTACCACAATCTGAATTAGGAATTATTGTTGGCATCTACACAAGTGTGTAGAAGTGCAGATTTTCAATTCACCCCGATATGTTGCTGGGTGACTGGAAAACAGTTCCTTCAGATTGGAACACGTCAGCAACTTCTCGTTTATCTAAAATTTGACCAAAATAAAATACAATTACAAATATGAAAAAACTTTTTATCGTTGACATTTCGGAAACCAAATCCGCTTCCGTTTTCGAAACTAAAACGTAATGTCATCCAAACAGTACTGAGGCAAAGGATACATGCTTCCATATCCATTTTTCTCAAATATTTACATGAAAAAAGAAAAGAAAAACACGTGCAGAAGGTTGAACATGGAATAAAAATATCTTATTCTTTCTTCCATTATCCTTTTCATACTCATACATTTCCTTTATTTTAAGAGGAATCCAACTATTCATATCTGAAGATGAAACGTAGTATACGCGATACTTTCGGCCATTGGGAGCCCGCATACCAAGATATCAATTAGGTTTACAACAAAATGCACGAGATGAAAAAAGGTATCCGCGATGACGGGAACTGTTTACTGCTTATTGTCATCAGCATTTCGCATAAAATTCGCTAAGGGTCGGTTTTTCAATGCAAGATATCTATCAAATTAAATAAATCACCATTTTTCATCCCTATCACTGCCAAACATTATCCATTCAAACCTGGTCTTTCCTTCCATTCATCTGACAGATAACTCATTTATTCTCGTATTGAAAAATTGGCACTTAGATTGATAAAAACCCGCGATGACGGAAAAATATCATGGACATTTAATGGTCCATAATATATATTTCCGTCCAAATAAATTCACGCCGACGAAGCTTATGGTATTCTTGTAGATAAAAAGCGCCAATTTTTATCAGAACTTTTATGATTCGCAATAACGGGTCTTTCAGGATTGACAGCTCCCCGCCTATCAAGACAGTTTGGAAGTAATGATTCCCAGTAACGACTAGAATCTGAATTAGTCTGATAGTTCAATAGAACTATCAAAAGAAACTTTCACAATCGATCAAGTCAATAACTGGCGCCACTTCAATCGAATCCAAATTCAAAGTTTTCCTAATGAAATTTTGTTCCTATTCCCTCGATGACTATTACTCAAATAATTTCAGTAACATGATTTATGTTCTCAATTTGTATGTTTATAACGTAATTTGCCATAATTTTTTTCGTTTGTTCTGTCTTACCTTCAACGTAATTCCATGCCAAATGTACTGTATTTCTGTGGTACTACAACCACTTCAGTATTGTTATTCTTCACGCAATAAAGTGATGAAAACGTAGCCAGTTAGGTGTTCACGAAATGAAAGAAGTACACAGTAGTAGATAGAAGGACATGTTTGTTTTCTCACTTTTTGTATCATGCATATAAAAAATATAGCAGATGAAAAATTGACAAATTATTATCTCAACTCTAATAACGAATTTTGTCAGACAATGCTATCTGTAGTTTTCTATTAAAAAATTGCACAACTTCGATTTGAATAATTCTTTTGAACTAAACTACATTTCCATAAATAATTTCATATCTCTAAGCATACAAATGTTCACTACGATATGAAAATTCAAATAATGAAATCATTCCAATCGTCTAACAGGACGCCGTGTAATCTTTCATTCACTCTGCGAATAGAATGGAAAGCTGACAGATAGCTTTATTTTTTCAGCAGTTTTTATTATTGGAAGATTCTTGCTAAGCTTAGATTTCATGACTAATTGCAGGAAAAAGGCCGATCAGCATTATATTTTTTCGGTTTCCGCCGACTGTGCATCTGGGTTCCGGCAGAAAGAGATTAATTTTGATTTGAGCAATTTATCAATCGCCGGGAAAATCCTGCTATCGGATGAATCAGAGCAGCTTTTTTTATTTTTCCGTTTTAATGGAGAAATTTGATCCATTAATGCTAACCCTTATAGAATATTGGTGAGTTCATTGGAGCTGTGATTTCTCTTCATTTAAAGATGGTTGTGATTGAGCCTTTCAAAGTTACCGATGTTTCATTTTGAAAAATTTTATTTATTCTTATATTTGATGATCTTCAATACGGACACACGACAAACGACCTGAGACAAGAAGTTAGCTAGGTATACAAAGCTAATTTCCATTATAGAAATTGCATTGTGAAATGAGAAGTCGTATCATATCGAAAATTAATAGATTAAATAAATAGAGTTGGGATTATATTTGACAACAGAAAATTATAAAGTTAAATTATGTTAATGAGAATATATAAAATGGAAGACGGAATAAATGATTGTTAAAGCATGCTTTCAGAAACTAGATATAAATGGCGAAACATAAGGAGGGGTGGAAATGATGATAGGAAAATGAGCGTAAAAACAAACAAAAACAAGCTCTCATTGAAACACTCTAAAAAAAAATCAAATGGATCTCCACTTGTGCTTGAAACATTTCCAAAGTTAACTCAAATACGCTTCCGTGGTATTCGGTAAGATAAGTTAACATCCTACCTACAACAATGCGAAGCTACCGCCGCCTGTGACGTGGTATTCTGGTCAAACAATCCAATAAGCATTAATAACAATAAGGGCCGGTCTTTTCACTTACAGATGAAGTCCTTGAACTTTATCTTCAGATATTCTTCTTCTACCGTCTTTTCACCTACAAGTAGACCTATCTGATAGATAAATACAGGGTATTTCTGAGATAACTTGTCTGGTACTTTGGGTTGTGGATAACGCGGTATTTGTAAGATAAATGCCACAAAACAATACTGTTTTCGACCTAATCATGTGTTTTATACATGAATGAGTGTGCAGGCAGATTATGCAATGCATAATTTTTGACAAAGCTGTCCCTCAAGCTTTTAGAGTGCAGAGATTAAAATTAAATTAGAGATTTTGTGAATTTTGTAACGATAGACGTAGTTGAAGATATAGATTTGTTGTTAGACTACGATTTAAATGAAATAATCAATATTGCAATGCGGTAATATAACATTAGACCCCGAACAGACCATTTCAACTATTGGGATAATCAAACATTTTTCAAACGTTTTCGACTCTCCAAATCAACCGTCACTATATTATTAAAAGAAATTAATGAAGAAATCCGGAATCCCACAGAAAGGTTGATAATACAAAATACTTTCTTTATTTGGATTTTTTACTGAGGATTCATGTGAGAAAGCTCTTACCTTTGCTTATGAGGACTAGGGCTAACTGCTTTTTTTTTCAAATATACATAATATGCCATTTATTTCAACACAATCTTACTAACAAGCTGGTCTCGTGTTGTGTGAAATTTGGAGCCCTGTCCTTTTTTTCCCTAAAGCTTTCTTTTCCATATTCAAAATCAAGAAAAAACCAACTCGTACCGCCGAGAACACGAAATATTTGAAAATTTTCTGTCCACTGTTAACACTAGCACAAACACATATATTGTTCTCTGTTGTAAGGCCAAACACTTATAAGGGTACAGTTTTGTCAGCAACATGAAGTTAGGTAGAATTCCAAGTCCTAGATAGGTACTTGAAGGATATAATACCAAGAAAAGACGGAAGAAAGTTATCCCTTGGATAATTCTTTCTGAGAAATTTATCCGATAGATAGGTACCAGAGACTTAATCGGAAGATGAAAAGACCGGCCCTAAGAGATGCACATCAAAACAAACTGTTAAGAATCAAATCTAATCACAATAACGACTTGGACATCTGTTAAGTTTTTTAGTTCAGCAATCGGCACGCAAAATAATCGTAGTAGTAATCAGGATTTCTCCTACATAACCCCAAATTTCTATTAATTTCAGGTTGACACTGTTCGAAAAAACACGAATTCTCTGCGAACATTCAGTAAAATAAGTACCACGGGAATATATCAACGCCCCAAAGGGCCCCTAATGCAATGAAACAACGAGGTCTAACAAGATCCGTACTCAAATTAACAAAGAATACATATCCTTTTTGTTAAACAAAATAAGAGTGGTGATGAAGTGTCAGTGAAAAAGGTAGTTTATAAGAAAGTGGCCTAATATTGTATTTTCATCAGTCTGCTGAAATGATCTAGTGCCGTATTTGAACGTTATATTTTGTTTCACTCCAAATATCTCTTGAAATTTCTATTAATGTTTTAAAGAGGTTGTTACGATTTAGGAGTGATTTATCACTGTGGGCTTGGAAAAGCAAATGTATAGTCATACACGTGTCGCGGTTTTGTATTCTATAGTTCATTTTATATTTTATAGTATTATTTTTTATGATATACGATCAAGTTAATTTTCTGTGAATAGCTTCATATTGAAGAGACGCCCAACTTCTCTGACGAAAATCGTCGATTGTGGTAGCTAACAGGGGTGCAGGGATAAAATATGTAAATTTTACTATTCTCAAAAATCATTTCATTTTCATTTTCCTATTTGTAACACAACAAAAAGTGGAAATACGTTTTTTTAAATTCGATTAACTCTATTTTTGAGTGAACGAACGAACCTTTGTGATTTACATTCAAAAAATGAAATTATTGTTACCTGGATATTGACAGTAGCTTTTTCGAGTGTCGATGAAGATGCCTCCATAAGGACCGCCGACTTGGAGTTGGAGTTTTTTTGGATTTGCATACTACAGCCCAGTGCCCATTCTTCTGACAATTGTTGTATTTTGTATAAATAGCGGGAATATGATGTGGAGATTTGTGTCCGTAGAGGCCACAAAAATAGCAGTTCTGGGAATAGGGCGTACAACTGCTTAATTCTTTGATTCTTCCAAACGGTCACTATATTGTGGTACAGTAGTTGCATTGACTTCAATCTCAGACAACGGATGGGATACTGATTGATTTTTAACGGATTCCGATTCCGAAGCACGAGATTCTTCCACAGCATCGTCAAGAGTTAGTGTAACGAATTCTAAAAGTCGCGAACGCTTCTGGTGATAATACACTACGGACGTATGTTTTGAGATCTTCCACGGCCACGACTTCTTTTCTGCTATCAGTTAATACATCGTATGTGTAACATGATTGATCAGGAGTCTTTACTTACTAGCATCATCAAGAAATTTTCTCGAGAGACAAACACGTGGTCAACTACATACAATTTTGTACGGTTATGGTCGAAACTAACGTGGGATACTTGATACACATTAAGCAATGCTCTGCGCATGCGTGCCGGGGTGACTTAGCTGCAATAGCAAAATGCAGCAAATAAACTTATTTTTCATTTCATGATTTTCTAATCTGTATTTCCAAGCAACAAACAACAAATCAGGTGGTCAGTAATTTTCCATTACCTCGTTATCGATGTGTATTGGGAAGAGGGACAATTTTTTTTCGAATAATCTTGAGAAGAAACAAATGAAAACCCTGTTATTGGTGAGTTTTCGAGAATCGTCAAATCAACGTATTTTATTCCTGCTACCCCTTTTAGCTACCAAAATCGAGAATTTTCGTACAGGAAATTTTTGGTCCTCTCATCGAAACGAAGCTTTTCAGAAAGCTTCAGCTTGATAGTTATTATTTTTACATGAGGTATTTGTAGTACAATTCTGAAGCGTAGTACCGGAATACCGTACCACGCAACTTGTATGACACTGTGGGTGTTGAATTATGTACATATTATCCAAGCAACAGAAAAATAATAAGCTGGTTATTAATAATTTTTCATGACGTCGTTATCGATACATGTTGAAAGGAGGTTACCGTTTGATAAAACCATACATTTTGTAGGCAATTATTTTTTCGAATCATTCAGAAAATCATCTTGATATTCAACAAATAAACACCCAGATAGTAATCGTCAAATCAACGTATTTTATCCGTGGATCCTGTACTATAAATGAATATGATTGAGAGTTTTCAGTACTTACCTACAACTTTCTATAACTACTCTCTTCTACAAACAGAAAATCGAATTTTTCGAATTCGGCCATTGTAAAAAAAACAGAGCCGATCTGATGTTGAGTACCGCTTTTGGTGTTATTGGTTCGGATTATCTATATTGTAAAACTCTATTGGAACTTGTTATAGAAAACTTATGTGATGGAAAAATATCAATTGAACCAATAAATCACGAAAAATAAAATTAAGAATAAAAATGTATTCAAATAAGGCAATCAAACCCAAATAAAAAGTTTGAAATGGTTCTGGTCGAATAATAAAAATTAAACATTTATTCGTTGAAAAAGGTGACTAAAATTTCAATATCTAGCATGAAACAGTAAAATCAAACAAATTTTAATTAAGAAATATGCTTCGAGGGAAACGAATTTTAAAGGCAAGTTTCAAGGTGTACTCACGACGTTTCGATCACTGGTATCCGCGTCTTCGAGATATGACTGACATCATTTCGAAGTATGGTTGGTTATAAAGTCCCAAGTTTCTCATGAGGGTGCCACTAATGAGGTGCGCAGACTGGTGTCATCGGAAAAACTATGAATTGGCGCGGTTGTTTTCGGTTCGTAGAGCCGAACTTGGTCCCTGAATAGCACTTGGTAATGTGAATCAAACAGAACTTCAAAACCGCCACATTTGATGCTTTGGCGGTACCAAGTAAAACATAATTTTGATGATGATTTTTCAAATCAGATATTCGATAACAGTCACGAAACGTAATATATTTTATAACGTTCTAAGAAAAATCCATAATCTTTCATTCAATGAAAAACGCAGAAGTCATGCCAGAACTCGTGAAAGCATATGAAAGAGAATTTATTTTTAAAATTTCAGTGGTGATTCATCCAACCAACTTGATGAAAATATTTTCCATACAAACTTACATTGTAATAAAGATCTATTGATTTTGAATCATAGTTTAGTTGTCTGCGGACGCTCAGATCATTATAATAGAAACTCAATTTGGTTAGTCAACAAATATAAGATGAAGGCAACAATTTCGATTCTTGAAAGGGAAGTGCAGCGGTACAGCCAGTGAGTCGTGCCCCTCTGCCCCTGTATCTGCCCTTGATATTATCATGTTGAGGCTAGTGACCAGAAAAAGGTGATGAAAATCTGAAAGGAGGTGCATTCGACAGTGAAAATTGGCAGGTTTAAGGTTTTCCTTTTTTCACAGTACTTTTTGTTCCCATATTCTTTCATCTTATATCCTCTGAGAAGGCCACCGAATGGTTTTCTTGGCAGGTGAATAATTACTCCGTTTCCTTAAAAATTGAATGAACGGTTAGGAACGTATATGGAAAAGACGAAAACCAAAACATGCATTTATATATATCAGTATAAAATATATATGAAGTTATTTTCAATTGATAGTTTTGTTCAGTGAAATAATAGGTATTTATTTTGTATGTGATTTTGATGAACTATGGTGACTGAATAATTCAATTGAGTTTGCATGCAGGTAGTGGAGAAGTGAACGAAACAAAGAAACGACAAATTCCTATCCAACCGATCCTGAGACGGATAATGTATTCAATCACCATTTCGAATAAATGAAATTCGCCCTCAGTAACGCCAATGAACGAGAAATCGCTTCGCCTAAAAATACCTTCTTCTTGATTAAATCTGAAACTCATCGCAATTTGCGGCACACTAATCTAGGCTTTATGTTCTCCTGCATTGCTAGGCCAACACTTTGCATTCGTTCTCCTTCTGATAAGGGACGAATGTGATGTCGTGTGTAAAGGTTGTATTTCTCACAGTCTTGTGTCTTGTATTATAGCCCAGTTGTTGTTCTATGAGACGAGTTGGTCGTATTTTCGAATGATTCGCAGAAGAAATGAAAGAGTGGAAATGCAGTTTTTCTCAATGCGTCTATGGGATAGCATTCGATATTTGGACACATTAGTATACAAAACTGATTCTAAACTTCTATAAAAGGAATAATTAATGACCGACAATACGGATTTCGCCATCAAAGATCAACCAGTGACTTATTGGCGTGTTTCATATATTTGGCAGCACTACATCAAAACATTTGAAGAAACGTTAGCTGTTGCACTCGACATTTCAAAAGCCTTCGATCGAATTTGGCATCGAGGTCTCTTGAAGAGTTTCTCGTCTGATAGGTCTCTATATATGGTTTTGCTGGAAAAAATATATTTTTCAGTCCATAGTTTTGCGGATCACAATACTCTTTATAGTAGTTTCTTTTCCAGAGTCCCCATAGCAGCAAGAGAAACGATAATTCAGAGAAGAATGGTATTGAAGATGCTGGCGATGATAATAGGAAGGGGTAACATCAACTTGGTGGAATTCATTGCTGAGAAAACCCAGGCATGTCTCTTCCCAAAGGAAGCCGATCTATCTTCATCTAATATTCAGATGTCGTCAGATTCCTACAAAAACAAGTATGTCGATGTTAGAAATTACAATCAGTATTAAACTCTCATGGCAAAAACATGTGATACTGATCGATAGAGGTGCTTTCCAGAAGCTCGGGTTTCTATTTCGTGCAAAGAAATACTTCACTTCTGGTCTTCTTCTAATGATCTGAAAGGCTCTCACCAAAACATTCATTGAATCTTCTTGATTCTATTCGGAAAAAGTCAATCTTTTTTGTTGATAATTCTTTGCTCACGGACTCGCTCACTTCGTTGGAACATCGTAGAAGGGTCGGAGACTTGTCTTCTATAGATATTTTCACGGTCGGTGCTCTTAGGAACTGTCGTCAATCGTTCCATCCTTGGCAGTAACAACACGGATGACCCTACGAGTGCAGAATTTTTACCCCTTTGTTGTGACTTTAGAGACCTGTCGAACCTCTCTTGCGCAGGGATTTTTTTTTCAATAGAACTACTGAACTTGGAACTCCTTGCCGAGGGAGATTTTTCTGAGGCTTACAAAGTAAATGGTAATTCATATCTCCTGTCTCTTGATTCACGCGGTGTTTTTTTTTTTTTTTGATAGGGTTTAGTTTCGTGTGAATCTGCATATTGAAAAAAATTACATCAAATTGTTTGCAAACACTCTCTGTTGATATGAGTATATCATTCATTGATGTGTCCACTTATTTTCTCAAATTACTATTGGAATCAGTTGAATAAAAATCATTTATTGACATTCGTAATACATGCTTTCTATCACTACAACCTTACAAAGACAGGATTGAAATTTGCGCTTTTTTTCAAATTATTTATTTAATGTCGGTCTATTTCCGCTACCAAGGCCAATCACCGACGCCGGTGAGAGCACACACTTACCCCAACCGGAAATTTTGCCGAACACTCTGATATTCCAACCGTTCATTCAAATACCCAAAAAACCTGGGAATGTTCAATGAGTTACTGTCTACAATTTAGAAACTAGACTATATGTTTGCTTGAAAGTGGTTGACAATGTTCCTTGCTGAATGGTAATGGTTCGGACTTCCATTGTTTATATTTTTGACTCTATTGAAACCTGTTGCTAAGAGCGGAAGGATTAAAATACAAATCAAGTGAGAAAATCAAATCAAAATAAAATTTTAGGTCCATAATGAAATTAGGGATTGATTGATCGAAGAAAATACTGTTGTTACAAATAAATAGAGGTATCGAATATGAAATATGATTTAAAAAAAAATCAAAATAACGAAATAAATGAAATAATATTGTGACAAGAAAATTGAGGTATCGAATATGAAATGCTAGTCAACAAAATGTTGATAAAGAAATTGAATAAAATATTATGAAAAAAAATGTTGAAATCAAGTTTCAAGTTGAGTGTACTCACGACGTTTCGATTGCTGGTATCCGCAATCGTCTTCTGGTGATGACTGACAATATTTCGAGGTGTGGTCGATTATAAAGAACCTGATTTCCCTACGGTGGGGTAACGGGTGGTACTAGATGTTTGTTGATCGAACTTCAGCGGGAAATGGATGTATTGGCGCGAGATTCTCCCTCATCGAGCCGAAGCCGGTCCATGCCTTGTAACAACAGTTATTTTTTTTTGATCAATCAATCCCTAATCTCATTATTGACCAAAAATTTCATTTTGATTTGATTTTCTCACATGATTTGTATTTTAATCCTTCCATTCTTAGCAACATGTTTCAATAGAGTTAATAATATGGACAATGGAAGTCCGAACCATTACCATTCAAATAGACTATATATTTTGTCATTTTCAGTAAACAATTTGAAAAACTGTTTCACTTTATAAAATCTTCTGGCGTGCTATGGTTGTATATTGAAGAGTGTGTACTGAAAACCTCAAAATAAAGTGACTTTATGCAAGTTATCATTGATTTTCATCAAGTAAGTATAGGTCAATTGAATCAGTTTTTTGATAGTTTTCTTTTAGTATTCGAGAAGTTGTATTTTATATATCCGTCTCTGTTCAATGAGGTTCCAGTTTGTCTATGAACGTCTATGAAGGAGATATTGTAAGCAGAAAGGCTGGGGAAGTAAACATTGTTGAGCGAGAACATTAGGTAGAGCTTGACAACACTTCAAGTTACTTATTGCACTTGTTGTATAGGTAACATTTTGAAGTCGTAATTATTTACAAATATTTTGTTTATTTACTATTGAAACAGGGCCGTGGAAGGTTTTCTGCATACTGACGGTATTCTTTATTTTACAGAAAAAGAATTTGAGATAAAGTTGTATCAATGAAATATTATAGCATTAGTTATCTTCATTTTGGCTAGGGATCGAGAAACATCACAAACGGCAACCTTCAGAATATCGGAACTTGTTCCAGCTCAGGATTATTACTAAACTCCCAAGTTTTCACGTGCGATTCCTTGCAGTAAAATGAGTGAATTCAGAAAACATCTAGCTTTCCATACATAAGGACCCCGAAACAGAATTATTCCTTATTCATTTATACCAGGGTTGCTCAACCTTTTTGCAGTCACGGACCACTTTCACAATATAAATACTTCCACGGACCCCTATCAAAGAATCTATCAAATCTTAATCTTGAGTAAAGAAAACAAGTCAATTTATATTGAAAAATCACTTTTATCAGTTGGTAGTGATAATGGCACTATTCTATTTTCTAAAGCTAATGAGAAGGCTGTTGCTTTTTGGCCTCGATGAGAACGTTAAATTATGGGGTTGTCTTCGACAAAGCAAGGAGCATGTCATCGGCGACGTTCAAGGGATTTTGACTTTCTGTTTTTATCGACACTAAAACCGAGAACCCGGCCTCACGAAGATACGTAGTGGTATCAGAACGGACATAGCTCGCTTGACAAGAAGAGGGTATGCTTCACTCAAAGAACACCAAAACTCGCCAAAACCTTTTGCATGACATTCAGCCTTCAAAACCGCCTTAGATCTCATGTCAGTTAGGTCAACTTTGATAAGATCTTTATCGCTGATGCTGTCAATTTCAATTCAAAATGGACTTCGCACTCATGTTCCTTTGACGAGTTGTTCGGAGCTGAAATAACCTTCATAAGACGTCTGTAATGTTTCCAGATGTTAAGACATTTCGTTTTGAATTTTTGATGTAATTTTCGTCATGTTCCCGTCACCTTGTGTGACTAACTCTTCTTACATCGGAAAATTTGCGAAGTTATCGAATTCTGTCCTCCTTTTCCAAAGAGGCAGTTCACATAAAAAAAACCTTTCAAGCGTTCAGATGCATCCGCGTTAGTCACTGCAGAACCCTGAAGAGACAGGTTAATTTCGTTCGAATGAGAAAAAATATCTGCTAAGTATGCTAGCCCTTGTGAAAAATCTTCGCTCTTGTGATATTCATAAGGTGTATTCGTTTTATTTTTCAATAAAAGTAACACTTCTGCTCGCAACTCGAACAAGCGCTTTAAGACTCGTCCCCTTGACAGCCAACGAACTTCTCTGAAGTAAAGCAGTACTTCATGTTCTGATCCCATTTCTTGGCAAAGTCTTTTGAACAGGCGGTGGTTTGGGGCTCTTGCAGTGAGTGATTATGACATGAGGTATCTCTTTTTGATCAAAGCAAGCTGCAAAACCAGATGTGTTACCAAGCATTGCCGGAGCTCCATCAGTGCACATGCTACCTTGTTTAGTTCTCCAATCGATATGATGTTCGTTGAAAAGTCTTTTAACTATCTCAAAGACGTCGGAAGCCTTAGTAGTCGCTGAGAGCGAGTCGCAAAAAAGAAACTCTTCTTTGATGCTACGTGTGTCATGGTGGACGTAACGAACAAACACCAAGAGTTGGCCGCATTGTGAAACATCGGTGCTTTCATCCAACTGCACAATGAATGGAAATGGTGAAGCATTCAGTTCGTCAATAATTTGCTTCAACACATTTGACATTTCAATAATTCTGGAATGAATTGCATCATTTGATAAAGGAACAGCTCCCATCTTCTTTCTTTGGTCCTTACCACATACAAGTTCCACAATATCCAGTGCACAAGGCTTTAACAATGTTTCCGCGATTGTGTGTGGCTTTTTTTGCTAAGCAATACGGTAAGCAGTCTTGTACGATACCTCAAGACAAGGTGTTTGTGTCGGGATGAATCCAAGTTTAGGTAAAATACCATCTTTTTCAAACCGAGCTTTTTCAGTACGAAATTCGTCAATCTGCCCAGTTTAATCTTTGTTCAGTCAACTCATGTTTTCTGACTGTTTTTTAACTGACCTACTGCGGACCCCTTGTATACATGCTACGGACCCCCTAGGGGTCCATGGACCCCACTTTAAGAAACCCTGATTTATACTTACTCTTCATTATCTGATAACCCTCGCAATTTTTGTTTTCTCACAATCTCAAACGTATAGAACAGTCAATCTGAACATTTTTCCCAATATTTTTTTATTACTACCAGACGCCATTCCGAAACTTAATGATGAACAAAGAAATCGCAAGATATCACGGAATACCGCAACTGTACCGGACTATAACCATTTCCGTCGGCGAGTTTCCCTGCTGTCGACGTAACTGAAAAACACCGCTGGAAAGCGCTTTCCTTGTGCCGCTCTGAACCTGGTAGAAGGCTTCAAGTTGTGTTTGCAAGTTGTTCGGCATCACTTGATATTTTATCCCCGATTAATAAATCACCGTTTTATTGTTACATTTTTACGGTGCGTAAGTTCGCCTGCTTCGAGTGTCTGTTAGTAAAACCGATGATGTGACGATAAATTTATGGAAATTTCGGAAGTAGGCCGAAGGAAGTGAAAGTGATTTTTCACGTCGATTGTTCATTGATTGATTGTTCGATGGTGTTAACGTACTATCTGAGAAAGCTGAAATATTGAATGGAGTAAGAATCAGTATTAGTTGAGATTTGTAATATACAGAAATTTTTTTATCATTTTGAAGAATATGAAATTTCGAAGAACTTTTCGATCCTTTTCTGGTAACAAAACTCAAATGAAGGAAGATAATATTGAAAATAGTATTATTTCATTCAGGCTCACCGATGTCGATTTCCAAAGTAGGAACAAGTTTGAATTTGAGCAATGAACTGATTCATCCAAGGTGAGTGAAACTTACATATGTTTATGTTTTCTTGTGCCAGTTGAAAATATCGCATACATTTGATTTCAATTACCAACATATGCCTATTATATGAAATGAGTGAGATTCTCAATGTTATTCACCGCCTGGCGCGATAGAATATTCTTTCGAATAGTGTGTTTACTGTGCCATATATCATTAACAGCATATGTGTTTCTCATGTTTTTTCATATGTTCTTTGATTTTTCCCGTAACTACTCTAGTTGATGGAGAAGATATCTGAAAAATCGTAAGAAAAAAAAACAATGTTGTCCTCGCCAATTTTAAATGAAAAAAATTGTCACCAAGTCAGGAAAATCCTTAATCAACACTTATAATGATGTTCCTATTGTTTGAAACACCTATGTTTGAGAAATTTCAATAACAACCACGACCAGTTGTACGAGTCCTGACAGTTCAAGTGAACTCGGTATAAGTTGTATGAGTCCAATTGATTTTTTGCTTCTTGATATCCGAATCCACTCGAATCACGGTGTACTGGAATTTGTACAACTGGTCCTAAATCTTCACTAATTCTTCTTTAACTCGACTTCAAGTTCAACTCACTGAATCTATTAGCACTGCAAGAGTTATGCTCAGTGAATGAAATTTCTGTAGGTTGATCTTATAGAGTGAGTCTCCTATCATCTTCGACCAACCCTGTATATTTTCTGCTTGAGGTCGTATTCAAAAAATGTTATTTATTAGACAGGTTTTGCCAGACCTACTTGCTCATGAAAGAAGTCGCTGCGAACAAAAATCAACGCGATTCTAAATAATTCTCCATCAAGAAATAAAAAAAAAATTGAAACTGAAACGTGTAGAAGATGTTTGGAACCAACCTACCATATCTCGAATACTCATAAGAAATGATATAAAGGATGTATCACTTCATCCCCACTCTTATAACTTTTCAGTTTTTTTCTAGATAAGTCTATTGAGTGATAATTGTTTACTTAATATTCTTTCTTCAATCGATTGTGAAACAATTTGAAAAAAATTATGTGTAATATGGTACGGTCGGAGTTGAAGTGAGACACACAGAGGATGGTTTAAAAAAATATTATTCCTGAAACTGTTTGTTAGGATGATTTTATACTTTTTGGGGACATGAATTAACCGTTTTTTCACAAAGTTCAATAACCCTACTAGCAAATTCAAATCACTCACACTTGATATGCAATTGGATACTGAACACACAAGGCAGAGAAAGTGATCACTATCTGTCATCACCGTTGGAAATATAGGGAAATATAATGAAAGAGAAATTAAGGAAAAAGAAACCAACAAGATCCCATCAATCTAGACATTTTTACTTGGAAAGACGAATTCTCTCTGATGGAGCGGATAAATAGTTTATTCTAGAGGCAACCCCTATGCCTTAAGGGTTTACTCGTACATTTTTATGCATTCGACCATTAATAACGAACCTTATTAACTATTCAGCAGGCAATAATGAATCCACCAAGGAATGTGTCAAGCAGTTTATGTGAATGTCTCGAATGCCGGATTGATTAAATTGCTGTTTGCTGTCTCCTATAAAGTATTAATGGATTTTAATCAACGAAGCGTAAGGATTTATGAAACCTCAGATGCTGATTATTATAGAATGAAAAATGCATTACTACGAATAGAGTTTTGAAAACTCGGAAGATGTCCGGATCATCGTGAGTGTCGCCACAATATTGAATTTTGAAGTATCCCTGAATCTGGAGTTTCAAGGTTCGCGAAGTGAATTGAGGATGTAATCTTTATCAACTCATTTCATTTCTGTCGTATTATGATTACTTCAGATATTAGTCCAACGACCAGGGGTTTGAACCTGACACTCGTCGTTTTTGAGGAGTACTTTAGGAAAATTATATGATGCACGCGAGCACCTATGCAAACTGGGAAAAATTCCCAGCTAAAAAATCGATATTGCATCAATAATTCGAAAGTGTTCAGAATAACGATATGATGCATCGCGTAGGAATTTTTACGAAAAGGTGTCCACACGTTTTCTTGGAAATTGATTCCTATGAGAGATAATGGACATTTTCAGGTTTCTACGCGAACCTATCGAAGTTTTTTGAAAAAGCATGATTGTCATCTCATTGCCAAGACTCTGTACTTCCAAAATATGTTTCTCAAAACCTTTGATAAAGAAGCTCTCATTCATCATCATTTTCCAGAAATTTCCCAAATTGGGTTAAAATTCTCCCCATAAAGTAGAGTTCACGTAGGAACGATTTTCGGAAAGAAATTTCGATTAAAATGAAATGGAGATCGAACACTGGAATATCATTGCCAATTATTTGTAAACTTTTTTTTTCGGACGAATTATGCGAAATATGTGAATCCAGCTTCAGTCTAGGGAGATTATCTTATCGACTATAAGCGTATTCCTTTATATTACAGAATGAGTGTGGCGGTAGCTTTAGAATAGTGGTGTTTGTTTGGACTTCATTCGTCAATATTTTTCAGTCCCTTGAAAGCTGTCGCTAAGAAAAGAAAAAGGAAGGAAAAACGCATGAAAAAATCGAATAAGGTGTGAATTACCTTATTGGATTTGTGTTTTATGAGTCCGAACCAATAACACAACACGCAACAAGGAAAATTGTCAACCATATTCAAGCAAGCTTCAGAATAGTTAAGGGTTACTCTGAAAGGAACAGTGATTCTTAACACAGAATGTATCACAACGAAACGAATTTCAAATTGTGTACCCCCAACGGGGTGGTGCATCAGAGAAAAAGAGGAAAGTGTTCTGGAACACCGCGCTCACATCAAAAGGAACAGAATTTCGAATGCGATATTTCAGCTGGTTTACTTCCGAGCAGCTTCTTCTCTCAAAAGGAATTCGGCTAATGGCTTTATAAATGTTAAAATCAGTAGTTGAGAATATGCTCTTTCTTGTAGTGATTTTGATTGTTTAGTTGGAAAACTCGAGTCGGTCTCATTTTCCACATCGGGGACCCAGTCGTCAGATGATGTCTATTCCACATGGTGTTGTTGTTTTGGAAAACTCTATCAAAAAATATCTGTGTTTTTATAATGTGTGATTTCATAATTTGATTCATCTGTTAAAAAACCTTGAGAGGCGATGAAGTTACCATTGTATACACAGGTATGCTGATTTTGCGAAGTGTCGTTGCTCTTGAAGACAAGATGGGAGGCCATTGAACATTCATCGGAGTTGGAAGTGCACCGTACTATGATTTTTGATTCTTGCTGAGAATTATAATGATTGCATTTCTCTGTTCATAGGATTGACGAGAGAATGCATAACAATCAATGGTTTATAACTGGCAAATGAACTTTATAACAAACAATTTCTATGCCAATCTCAATTTAGTCCACTTCGAACACGAAATTACACGAATACTTGAGCATACACGTCACCCATCTCGCACCAGGGGCCTCTTGCCGATACACCACAATCAGGGTCACGTTCCTTAAAAACATTTTTTCGAAAAAACTTGTGGATACCTTTTTTGTGGAGATTTCCACGCCCTACTATACATTCTATCGAATTTTCCGATTCCTTTCGAGCTATTGATGGAACACTACCCCTGTACCAGAAAACCTTTCTATTGATTTCATTATCAGATATCAGTAACATTTTGGCTCCAGGCAGCGTCTGGATTATATACCTCAATAATTCGAACAATCATTGATGCTTATCGTACGAATGGACAAGCCAGAAATTACTGGGTCATTGAAGTTGATAGGTCTTCGGAAACCACCTCTCTCCCAAACTGAATCTCTTGATCCGAGCAAACAAACTTCGTTAATTTTGTTGTGAGCCTGTAAATCTATCGAAATATTGAGATAATCAGCTTTGGAATTGCGAATACTAACTCTTGTCTCTTCTCCCTTGGTTTACGCAATGTCTTCGAAAATAACCAGGGTTTCCTTTTGTGTTGGCGTGAAGATGAGAAAAAAACAGTGATTTTACCACATAGAAAAACAAATCATCTTATCAAAACAATATATTGATAATAGTATATTACGTTACGAGGGGGGTAAGTGCCAATTACCAAGTAATTGGCCTTATCTCCGAATCTTTTTGTACACTCACCATCCTGACAAATGTAATGTAATGGCTCACTTGCCATACATGTGTACTGTGAATTATTGGTGGCCGCCAGTGGAAGTAGAAAAAAACTTCAGTATGAAGAGCGGCTTGTTATAAATAGCTTTTCGTCACTAGAGTATACAACAATATTGACGTGGATGTAATTCGAAAACTACGCTTGAATATGTTTGACTATGTTATTTGCTGAGTGTTATTAGTTCGGTCTTCCATTGTCTATATTATTAACTGTATTGAAACCTGTTGCAAAGACATAACTGACAAGAAATACAAATTATATAAGGTAATCAATTCCAAGGTGAAGGCCGGGGTTCTAATCTCCACCGGACCACCATGCTGGGATTCACCCGTTAAAAGGTAAGACCTCGTTAATCCATTACTCGCACAAGTTTTGACTTCTGAGGGTTGACGTTCGTCAGCTGGTTAGCGGTAAAAACACAAAAAAAATCAAACAAAAAGGTTAAAATAGATTTGTAGTCGAAGAATACAATTGAAAGTTTGCTTGATCAAAAATTCTGACGAAATATTGTATTGAATATTGTTTGAACGTCATTATTTTGTGGCGGATCAATAATTGTTCCGTAGTTTTCTGGGTTTGTAACCTACCACAATCTGAAAATATAAGAATTAATATTGGAATCTATACAAGTGTAAAAGAGCAGATTTTCAATCTACCCCGAAAAATTGCTGCGTCTATTGAAAAACAGTTTTTTCTGGATAGAACAATTCCAATTCGTCAGCAACTTCTCGTATAACTCAAATTTTGCCTATCAAAAAAATAATAAGAGCTAATAAATATGAAAATACTCATCTGTTAACGTTTCGGAAACTAAATCTGCTTCCGTTCTCAAAACTTCTAGGCAAATTCCTTTTCAAATGCAAATATCTCGTATGGACAATTTTCGTAATAGGCAAAATTTGACTTATACGAGAAGTTGCTGACTAAGGCTCGATTCAGACGCGGCGTTCTCGCTGCGAGCACGCGACGTTCTAGGCGCGAAATCGCCATCCCACAATGCACATGGGCGAGCTTTTTTGAAAGAGATCGCAACTACGAATCGTCAGTGGGTTGTCTACTTCAAGCATGGATGCATCAAGGCGTGTTGCAGTGGCGTACTTAACGTACCATAACTTGTACAAGAACTCGAAAAGAAAATTATGGGTTCATCCTTTAGTGAGTGCTAGACTTCTAAAAGGGGCTTTCGTTATTTCAGAATGAGTATTCGGTCGTTCAACGAACTATGTAATAAATTAGAAGATACGCATCTCTCTTTTTTATTTTGTCGTGGTACTCGGGCAGCGTTGTATTCCATATTATAGGCCGGCTCTTTATAGCCTCAATAAAAATATCTGCATCAAAACCGCTAGAATCCATCATACTTCCACTATAGGAACTATTGACTAAAAGTATTCATGAACAACTATCGACCAACTATAATATAAATATTTGTTAACACCACTGATTTCAGACAGGAGCGCAAGCGACTGGCGACACGTGTGAACTATTCAATGTCTTCACAGGTACTGCTAGCAGGGTTGCCAGATGTAGAAAAATTAAATCCCCAGCTAGATGTTATAAAAATCCCCAGAAATCCCCAGATTGTAACCTGAAGGCTGGAACACAAGGAAAGTTTCATGTTTTAAGTTTTGACAGTTGTTAAGTTAAAGATCAACGAAAGATTATGGTTGATGGGCGCGAGAATAATCATGCTGCTCCTGAGTAAGGCGTAAGGAGTTAGTAACAAGCCTGATACACACACACTTACTAATAGCAAAAATTACTTGAAAGTTGGGTATATGTCTAGTAACGGTGCCCATTAAACCAAACTAACAACGATAACCTCCAAAATCTTATCATCTTCTTTTTTAAAGATTAGCCTTTTCATGTCAAAACTAAAATGCGGTCTTCTTTTTTGTGAAAAGGCCTCAGTTGTCAGGGTGATTCGGCCTGTATTTTAGCAGACCAGACAATTTACAGACTGACCCATTTAAAAATCCCCAGTCACGGTACCAGATTGTACAAAAAGCTCCAGATTTGTCGGAATTTGCTCACGGAATCCCAGGGTCTCAAAAATTCTTTAAAATCTCCAGATCTGATACCAAATCTCCAGACCTGGCAACCCTGACTGCTAGCTCGCCGGGCGAGCGACCTTCGCCGCGAGATCGCCGCGGAGTACGGAAGTACGGAGTAGCAGTCCCTGGCGAGTGTCGGCCGCTGGTCAGCGTGCACGCAGCGAACTCGCTGCGAACTGGTCTACGTGTGAATCGCACCATTTGTTTCTTTGGTCCGCTACCGCGCGCGAGAAAAAATCGCGGCGAGATCGCTGCGAACTTGCCGATGAAATTCGCCCGTCTGCATCGAGCCTAATTGGACTTGTTCTATGTAGGAAGAACTGTTTTTTGATTGACGCAGCAATTTTTCCAATATTAATTCTTATTTTTTCAGATTGTGGTAGGTTACAAACCCAGAAAACTACGGAACACGTATTGAATATGATATAACAAATTGAAAAAAGTTGAATAAAGATGAAGTACTATGGGAATAGGGGGGAAATACAACGTCAGAGTCTGTTCTCGATCATGGAACACAATTTGTAGCCAGCTTACGTTTACCGAATACCATGCGAGTGCCCTAAATCCTACCTAGGAGAAACCAGAAGACCATTTGAAGTGAGAATGCGCGAACACAAAAAAAACACAAAACAAGGAGGAATCACGGAATTGGGAATGGCATTATGTTTGCAGAGCCAAGTTTATACGCAGGGAGGAGCACTGGTTCATAAGGAAATTCAGGGAGGCTGCCTACATTCTCAACAGCGATACATTCAGTCACTTCGGCGTAGAAATTCAGAATGTGTGGAAACCACTCATCCAAAGGACCAACCTCGGCTCTATGAACAAGAATCTTGCACCAATACATCAATTTCCCACTGGAACCGATCATGGCGCCCTATTAGTAGCACCAGTGCACCTCATTGTTAGTACCCCCTTTTCCCGCTATAGGGAATTTGGATCTTTATAACCGACCGACCATACCGCTCAAACTCAAACTCAAAAAATCTTTATTGGTCATTCAATAAGTACATTGCATTCAGTTATACATATAACAATACTTTGAATGTTGTCAGTTATCACCCGAAGACGATTGTAGATACCAGCGATCGAAACGTCGTGAATGTTTACTGTCCGGCAACTTGAAAATTGTTTTCCACATTTGTTCATATACCTTCGTATTTCTCTCCTAAAATTATTCGGCTTTGCTATTCCATATTCAATATCTCGAGTTTTTTTGGCACAATATTATTTTCATTGGTCGATCAAACCTTTAATTTTATTCTTCTATCAAAAATCCTTTCAACACTCTTTTGGGTTTGGGTTTCATTGCCTTATTTGGAAAATGGAAGTCCGAACCAATACCACTTATCGATCATGTCCGGATATCGTCACCTGTAATTATCTCATCATCAATACAAATATCAAAACTCCCTCTGCAAATATAGGTGACTTCCATCTGCCATATGGTGTTCAATGAATACATTGGAATGAGCTAATCTCCATCCAATATTTGAGTAACGTTGAATCGATCAAATGCAAAACCATTACTTCCGGAGGCAGTTTTTCAAACGTATTCCAATTGGCTGGGCTTCACTGTTCGAACAAAAAACGCACAATATTGTTGGTCAGCTTTTTTTCCTATATGAAATAGCAGAATTCCCAAATATTCTTGATTATTTCGGAAGGGAGTGAGTCCTCCAGAATGTTAAATCCGTGACGGATGTTTGAGTATATATATGTAGCTATCTAGGTATTAGCTTATTTGAGAATGCCCACCACATCATTTCTTTTGAGTATAATCTATTTGTTACCATGTGGTTGACAATGTATCATGTTGGTTGTCTGGGTGAAAATCTTAGCTGTAGCAGCAGCCTGTAAATCGTATAGCAATGTATGTTTTCCTACTGTTTAAACAGCGAATACTCTAACCTAGCAAAACATAATTAAGTCGCCTCCGAGCGATATGGCAATCAAAAAGAAATTAGCCGTCCTTTGTCCAAATAAATATTTCTTGGCAATGGTGTTAGTTGGAATTTGCATTGCGTATAATAATAATAGTCGTCTTTATTCGTTTCAAGTGCGATTATACAATATTATTATTTATCTCATAGTATCGACAACAAAAGGCGAAGTTTTATTCTTGCTATGAGGCGTTCCAAGACTCTGCTCTCCCATCCAACTTTATCAAAACCATTTCAAATTGTTTCAGAGAATGCAAATTGATATACTGAATCTGGAAATGAAAATTGTGGTGATGACAAGTTATGAACTATTATGACATAAAGTGAACTATCACGTGATTTTTGTGGGATTGTCTAAAATGTCTAGATCATTTTCACTATTGCAATCTTTTAAATGAAGAAATTTAAACTCTTCGATCTGAACAGGAAAATTGGAATAACAGTTATTCAAAATCAAAAGAGTTGAAAGAAAATAAGATCATCGAACATAAGCATATTCGGTTCGGACTTCCATTGTCTATATTATTGACTCTATTGGAAACTGTTTTTTTATACGGAGAAAGGGAAGCACTGTAATGCTCAAAGACAACTGCGTGAATCGAGAGATACGAATTAATGTTCATTTTGAATTTTTGGAATTTGTAAGCCGCAGGAAAAAACTCTCTCGGCAAGGAGGTCCAGAGTTCAGCTGTTCTTTTGAAAAAAGATCCCTGGGCAAAAAAGACCAAAAACTTCCAAATGGATTTGTTGGTAAAAAAAAAGAAATCAACGGTTTGATTTATTGAAAAAAATAATATTGTGCCAAAACAATTGATATGGAATATGAAATAGCAAAGTCAAATCGTTTCAAATATATACGTAATATGCACAAATGTTTAAACCAAGTTTAAAGTTGAACGAACTCACGACTTTTCGATCGCTGGTATCCGCAATCGTCTTTGGGTCATTCATATATTTCTTCATTTAACATTTTTTGACTCTGCTATTTAATATTCTAACCTCTTCTATGATCTATGGTTTATGGTCTGATAAATCCTGACATGGAGTTACCTACAAACCTCACCCAAGGGATATCTCCAACTGAAGTACCACCACAGGAAAACGTACGAAACTCAAAGTGAAACTTGTTGTGCCAGGCTCTGTTCGGCAAGAGGTTTTGCGAAGAAGTAAGAGTAGTAACCCCCACCGTTGACGAACTATTTCACAGTAAGCTGATCATGTTCACTTCAAGTCCAATGTACAGAATATCGAATAAATTGTGACTATTTGCGGTACGGTGAGGTTGACCCCACTTTTCGACCCAATTCATATTCCAATTATGCTATCGATTTGAAAGGAATGTTTTGATGAGAAAAATGCAGATTATCAAAAACTGAGAAATCAAATAAATTGTTATAATTAGAAGAAACGAAAATGCAAATAAGCTGAATGAACAAAAAATAAATGCATACTCAGAAAACATAAATAAATCAAACAGAAATTAAAGCAAAAATAGATGCATATGAATTTTTTGAGTTGAGCGTTAGATTGCTGATACCTGCATTCTTCTCCAGGTGATTCGATATCAGGCTTTCAATTCGATTTTTGAATCCCACTCAATTCCTGATCAATTGCGTTCATGTTCGTTCCAATGTGATATATTTTTCTGATTTTTTTTGGTATTCAAGTGATCATTTCAAATTTATTTTTCATTTAATTCTTTCTTAGGTTTCAATAAAGTAAAAAGTATATAATGGTAGTTCGAACCAATGCCACTTTGTAACGATTTGCATGATGGGAAAATATTTTTTCAATTCAAATCAATCATCTGTTTCGTATTTAAGATTTGAATGATTTTATTACCAATTTTATTCATAAGACAATTGAAAAACAATTCATTGTATTATTTATTCACGTTTTCGAGTATTTTCATCAAGTATTCATCAATTATTCGATAATTTGGGCTATAATATTTCATGTTGAAGTTGGCTAAATAAATCATCGAAAGATTGCAAATCTTATTCTTTCTGCTATTTAACCTCTTTCAATTTAACAGGTTATTGCAATTATTATATCGTATTCCTCCGTCGTGTCAATAAGACACCTTTTTATTGCACGGTGAATCTGTAAAACTTCAATCGGCGCATATTCCATATACTCTTCGACTACATTGTCGCTATTATTGGCATTATTGCTGAAATCTTGACTGCATCGAATGCGTTGGCGGTTCTCTCCCATTTATGATGCTTTCGGTTGTTATCTCTTTTATTGCTTTCGTTTTCAGAATTTCATTACGATGGTAACTACGCTATTGCTGAACAAGAGAATGTGTTTTATTGCATTGACGACCGATACAATCGGCTTCCTTTTTTTTCAGCTTGTTTTGCGATATTCTCATTGCATTCAACTAGAAAAACGGAAAATGTTTACAGAGAATCGTATCGGTAATTCTTGAAGTTGTGGCTGGGCAGATAATAAGCTTCGTTTCGAGGAGTTGAATGGGAGAGTTCTCTTAGTGTAGTAGTTAGCACGTCCGCCTGCCGAGTGGGAGAACGGGGTTCGAATTCCTACCACGGAACCACCGTAGTAGGAATTCTCACGTTAAAACAGAAGACTGCGTTAATCCATTGCACGAACAAGTTCCGACTTCTGAGAAACGAAGTTAGTAGCAAGGCGTCAGCGAGTCAACCGAAAAAAAAAAAACATTATTACTCTTCTTTAGATTTTAAGAGTGAGATGCCCGGTTTTGCCGGGTATGTCTGCAGACACGTACGCTTTATCAAAATGTGTAATGACAGATAAGTTTAAAGGATTTCTGCTTATTTCATTATATTCAGAAAAGGGCATGAAAGGTTTGGACGAAGAGATTTTTCAAGAAAAAAAAAATACTTTCACAAATATTATTGCGTGAAATGTCTTGTTTGAAGGAGTTTTACTGAACTTCTGCACGGGACAATGCTTACGAAAAATTCAAATATCTCTTCGTCCGAACCTTACAATATCTGTGTAGATTACAATGAGACACTCAGTTTTCAAAAAAAATAATTATAAGGTCATATTTTGCAAAATTAAATTTATAAAAACGCCACAAGTTAGGCAAATTATTTACAGCAGATCATCGCTAGTTGACTGAATTCAGGCCAGATAGAATAAATCAGGGAAAGTTTGTGGTAGTAGTCACGCCCCCCGAACAGCGGCGGGCGAAAGCATACGGAAATTATACAGAATAAATATTTAGGACTGGATATTTCACAGGTAGTGGGCAAAATTATAATTACGGGTTAGAGCGCATAACGTGCATTTTCAAAAGCTTTTATTATAATTACCCAACACGCTTGTATTAGGTTCACTTGCAGGTAACAAACTAACAAACAATGTAAGAAATCGTGCAAGTTGAATTTGATCCGCAGTTCTGATCATCCGATTGATTTGAAATTTTGCAGGTGTACTCACATAATTCCGGTGATAATGAAATTAAGAGAAAAATCAAAAAAGGCGGCTTCACTATGGCGCACGAGATTTGTGATTATAGTCCGATTCGAATCAAAATTGGTATCTAGGGGTTTGAAGGTAGGAGATTATGATTTTTTTAAACTCAGTAAATTTTCTTCCTAATAAAAGTTTGTGTATTACTCGAAACCCAATGTGAACTACGTGCAAATTCACACAGAAACAAAAAAGCAAAATATAGAAACTCGGAGATGAGTTTGAAAAAGTTTCAATAAGAAAGTTAAAACATCAGAACAATTCATTTGCAGTAGAACAATCAATTAAGGAATTATTAAACTTCCAATCTCTCAGTGACATCAACCAGTTCCTTTATTAAATGGTTGTCGAAGAAATTTTGTAAGGAACCCTGCATTTTACTTTCCCAAAAATTTTCGTCCTTTTCGATTTCCGTAATTTTGATTCCCATGAAAGTCCAAACTCCGAATATACTCTTTTTATATCCAGTTACATGCAACTGGCCTTGTATTTGATAATACCATTTGTGACTCGTATTGACAGCTCCAGTTTTATTTCTCCAAAACGTAATCTTTCCACTCTCGACTCCTTAGACATTTCACTTCTATAATTGCAGTACCGTCTTGCAAGACTCCATCTGGTGATCCACCAAGAAATTGTTGATCTTTATCAACGTAAAGACCACATTTCAGTATTTTTTGCTTTAGTTCTATTTCCATTGCCTCAAGGGCTTTTTCTTCGTATTGCTTTCCATGCATTATTGCTGGCGTAGATAGGTACTTGGGGTAAATTATTTGTTCCACTAATCGTTTCCTGGATGTTTTAGGTAGCATTTTGCAGACATTTCCAAAATTTGATGCCGTTATTCTTTTGCCCCTTTCGTCATGCCATAATTTGCATCCACTTTGGGTTTTAGAAAGGATTTCTATTTTTTCCAGCTCTTCCAAGGTTTTTTTGAAATGTTCAGCGATGTAATCCTCTTTACATACTTTAAATACTTCATCATCTAAATCTGGTTTTTTACAACTTTCACCGTAATCCTTGTTGTTACTTTTTTGCCAGGCCCTCTTTTTAACACAAAGTTTGCGACGACGTGTGTATCTCTCCTCAATTTTTTTTGTTAGTGCAGGCATTCTACCTGTTAGCGACTGCGATAAAATGGACACAAAATGCTTTGTATTCAATTCACATCTGGCTTGAAAGGATCGTCTTGAACAATAATTGATCCGTTTTCCACCTATCTGTTTACAAATGATGGAATTGAATTGTTCAACAGTATTCGTATAGACATTATATAATAAACTTTTGGAATGCGTAGCAAGATATTTGACTGGGACCATCATTATTTCGTATAAAGCTGAAAGAAAATGTTAAGTTAGTATTCAATTTACACACCATCAATGTTTTAATTTGAATCTCTGAATTAAATTTCAACCTTACCTTGATAAATGAACTTCACTCACCTGTAAGTTTCATATCAGTTATTACTGAGTTTGCATTTGATTCCTCTTTGCAGAAGTATGATGAACAATTTCTGTGTTCTCCTAAAATATGACTGGGACCATCATTATTTCGTATAAAGCTGAAAGAAAATGTTAAGTTAGTATTCAATTTACACACCATCAATGTTTTAATTTGAATCTCTGAATTAATTTTCAACCTTACCTTGATAAATGAACTTCACTCACCTGTAAGCTTCATATCAGTTATTACTGAGTTTGCATTTGATTTCTCTTTGCAGAAGTATGATGAACAATTTCTGTGTTCTCCTAAAATATGACTGGGCCCATTCAATATATCTTTCCTTAAATTTTCTATTTTTTCATGTAAAAAAGCATTTTCTTCTGACCTATATTCGATAGCCTTTGTCACTGAAGACCTAAACCGCAGAAGATTATCCTGAAATTAATTTAAAAAAAGTATTATTACCCGAGAATATATTAATGTTGAGGTATATGTCATATAGATATTTTTTCAATTGGACTGATAAAATAATTCTTTATTTACCTTGATTTTTTTTCTCAAAACTGCAGGGCCAGCATGTTTGTTCTTGCAAATATCTGCCAACTTATTGATATAATTCCTTAGGAGATGGTTTCTACATTCAATTTTTTCCACTGTTATGTTGTATTCTGCATAAGGGTCGCGTTCCAATAACTTTTGATAACAGGAACTGTCTCCATCCGCAATCATCGTTTTAAAAATTACTCCGTGCTTTTCCAAACTTTGTTGAAATGCCGTTGCGATTACATCTGATTCCATGGCACTTGAAGACAACATCCAATTTTTGAAACAGCGATGGGGCTTTGGCTGACTTCCTTTATTTTCATGTTTTTTACACAGAACGCAATATTTATTTCCAACACCCATGCTAATGACTTTATTAGTTTTCGCACCAATCACCACACCATAACCAGACAATGATGTATAGTTTCTTTTATACGACCTTTTGGCCCAAAATCCATCGCATTTCACAGTAATAAATGGAATTCCGTTAATAATATTTCCAGAGTCAAAAGCAATTTTTTTTTCTTCTTCTATTGCTTCATCTAATACTTCTTCGATGGGACCCATAAGGAATTTCTAATGTTGCTGCGATCTTTTCAAGATGTTTGTATCCCAATCCTATTGACATGATCCCCAAAACCGCTTGTTCATTCACTCCCCCGGCATCATAATTAGTTTTTATATTGTAATATCTTTTGCACATGTTACATTTCAATTTAATAGTCGATGCGAATCCAGAACGACGTTCATGAATAACAATAATATTTTGCAGAGTGCATCCAGTACCAGCATCATGATTTTCTGGAAGTGAAATTATTTTCAGTGCATTAAAGAAATGGTCGACATCTATAATTCTTTTCCCAACCAAAATAATTTCTTTTTCAACAGTGTCTTTGAAATTTATTTTTTTACATTCATTGGTTCTACCATCCATTTGGGTATTTGTAACTTCACCAGAATTCGTATCTGATGATGATATCTCTTCGTTATCGCTTTCCAATTGTTCTGCAGAAATATTTTCTATATTAGGATCGTTATTCTCATTATTTTCCAAAATTAATGGTAACTCATTCGTTACGTTGTTTGTTTTGGACCTGAAATAATAAAGAATTAGACACATATTTAATATTTATGAACGAGAAGACATGAAAGATATTTTGTGAGTACAAAAAGTGTAATTCACGCCCTAGTGCATTGAGTTGAACTTTATAAACTACGCGTAAAATTTTTACTTTACGTATTTACGGCGTAAAAAAACTTCACTTCTCCAATGAAATTCTAATTTCGGTTCACAAAAGTATTTCTTTCGAAAATACAAAATTTTTACTTACTTGTATTTGGATTGCCTAGCGATTCTTCTTTTTGTACTAATGCGCCTTATACTCAAACTAATTCTTTTTTTAGGACCAACGTCTCTCCAACAACGTTTGCTTTCCTTATTCATATCGTCCAACAGACTCAAATCACTAATTGTCTTTTAAAAATGTATTCTGAGCACAACTTATACTTTACGAACTGAACTAAACCGAAATAGAAGAGCAATAATCCAACCAATTTTTATGGGCATATGTTGGCTACCTGCAAGCTCCACCTTTTCCCTTCCTCCCGTCCGACCCTTGCACCCCTCATAAACTGTTCGTAGAAGGCCTGACAGTGTTAAGTGCCAAAACGCGAGTCCAGTGCGAGTGTCATGAAATTGCAATTCAGTTGATTGAACTCTGTGGAAAGAGGTCTCATTTTCAGCCTGTAGCATTAGATTAGGAATTGGTGGTTTCCAAACAAGCAGCATTCCATCGATAGACCCAGTGCTTCGAATAAATCCTATACTGAAAATCTATAAATTTCCAAATCGAGCTGTCTTGTTGTTGTTTTTTTTTACAACCGTGAAAGTTTCCTTCTATCTCATTTTGTCACTTCCTTCTAGGAAGGGTTATCCAGAAAAAATTCCCGATTCTAGTAACCAATCTCCTACTATCTGCAATTATTTCTCACCTTTCAACCCAATTTCCGACGATCATTTTTTCATTCTTGGAAAACAGCTAGCGTTCAGCCAGTCCCTGGAAAGGAAATGTAGTTGTAAAATTTTTGGTTTTGTTAACAGAGAAGACTTGGCCCTGATTCGAGTTGAATCACAAGATTATGATGTGAAAAGCAAAAAATACATACATTAATGATAAAGTAGTTTTCCTAGGTGAGAATTCAACTCGTAAGGTTTTGATGCTATACCGCAAGTTGGATTTCTCAGAAGGCGAAGTCTCTTTTGTCTAGATCATCTCTTTGATGGTCGAGAGTCAAGAATTACTCTACATACAAGTTTCCCTTCCAGATCTTCCATATTTGTACGTAAAACCAGAATTCATAGTAGAATATGTTTGAACATCATGAATCAGTACTGGAATAATTCTTGGAATACGTTTCGAAAAATTCTATGCGGGCAAGCATGAAGTGCTTCTCAAAATTTGGTTTTCTGTTTCATACCCCTGATGAATCATGAGTCACAAATCTGACATATTCTGGAATATTGTTTTTAGAGAATATCAGTTGGGAATCTGATCTTTGACAAGTTTCACGGTTCACGTTCACGTCATAAATAATGTTATGTATCAAATAGTCCCCATGTTCAACATAACTTCAGTTGGAGAGTTCAATTTGTCATTGAAAAGTTTTTCATTGTAGATAACCAATATGAGAAAAAAACTGTCACAACAAAGGAATCGTCTTTTCATATTCTAATGAATTCGAAAGGTGTGAAAAATTCGACCCTATATCACCAAAATGTTCTTTTGCAATTTTGCTGGAGATGTTCAATTCGAAAAGTTTTGCATTGTGTTAATTTTCTCGTTTCAAGATATAATAGTTGTATCGCTTGATATATACTCACGAATCATATATTTTTGAATGTTCTTTCAATGATAGTAAACACGTGAAATAATATATAAGGTACATCTCTGGTTTTTCGGGCTTGAGGGCCGTGTGGTGGAATTTTGACTTCCGGAGCTTTCGGCTACATCTGCGGCAGCCATCTTCAGCGGCGTGGTCTCAGTTGAACTCCTCTGTGTGAGTTTACTACGACAGTCGCAGTAAACTGTCCAAATATTGGCCAAATTAGTCTTCGACAACGAAAACAATACTTTTTCGAAACTATGTTATAACAAAATTAATTGAATTTTTGTTGGAAACCTTTATATGCCATACCAATATATTTTTCAAAAGAAACATGGATATGGTGCTCCATAAATTCGTAGTTTTTCTTCTCTAACATTTATTCACCGAATAATTCTGAATGTATATATGACGATTTACTATCTAGCGAAAGTTATTTACAGGTGAATATAATATTTACTATTACTGGTGTATGTGGCTTCATTTATAAAACATAATTTGCAAATATCATGCTGTTAATCACTACCTTCTCTGTATATTGGTGAGCAATTCAGAAATGGTGAGTGCAATTGTATGAAACTCCTCTATTATTTCACCCTGGCTACTGGGAATTTGATGTGACACGTCTCTGGATTTTATCGAATGTGAATGACACCATCTCTTGCGCTATTGGAAGTTCGAACCAATACCATTCGTCTCTGGATTCCTATGATTTATCACCTGAAAACAATTTCCCTTCGAGTCAACTATTGTATCATTCTTTTTTTCAATATCTTCACATCCATGTGCGATTGACTATACGAAAGGAACACGAAAACAAAACTGTGCCCATTATAAACACCGAATCTGCAATCATATGCGATTTTAGTAGGAACAGAAAATTGAGGACAAAATTCAAACGTATGAAAGCATTTCCATATTCATTCGAGCCCAACAAATTACTTCTAGACTGTAGAGTCATTTTTGATAAAACTACAGCAATTATATAACGCATGAAATAGACATATAATCGTCACCTGACGTGAATATCATCATTTTTCAATACTCTCAATGTGAATGCCCATGTAATCAAAATCGAATACATGCCCTGTACTTGGTATATCTAGTCTCGATATCATCTGTTGGTATTGCACATAATCACTTTGTTTCTCGAAGGCTTCATTATTCAGAACACTCGCCATCCCTGCTTGATTTGATTATACGACTCGAGAGGATTTCGCATAATTACAGTAACTATGTATTCATTCGGTAATCAGTTTTCCTGTTATTTACATTATCTGTTCATTCTGTCTCGTGAAATATAACTTTTGATTATAATCACCGGCTGTACAATCATTACTACATAATGAGGGGATCAGTGTCAATACTTTTATTCGGGTTTGAAGGCCGTCGTTTTTTGGAATTTCTTCCTGACGTTTCGCTGGCTCGAGTGGCTAGCTTCTTCAGAGGTTCATTCATCTTGGAATTCACTCCGATGACTGGAGATTGTTTCTTCGCAAGTTGTATTTATGCCGATTCAGGTAGTTTGCGGTGCTAATTATTCCATTCGGATTCGGGGAATTGTCATTAATATTGATTACCTTGTTTACTTCCTGTGGGTTCGGAGAATAATCATCATTAATATCTGAAGAACTACCTGCAAATATTATCGATTTTCTTAAAATGGGATTCCATATTCGATTGAGGTTGACAGCTTCTTCTTTTCTGTTGAAATTATCCGTGTGTTTGTGGATTTCTATTGCCTCCCGTACCAGTCGGCTATGGTATCCCTGGTTGGGTGCAATCAGTTTTGCATTTTCAAACAGAATCCTGTGGTTTCCCTCACTAAGTGCGTGTTCCGCCACAGCCGACTTGTCAATTTGCCCTAGTCTGCAGTTTCTCTCATGTTCCTTTAGCCTAGTTCCCATGGATCTTTTGGTGGTACCGATGTATACCTTCCCACAGGTGCACAGTATGCGATAAACCTGTGCCGTCAATTTTCTCGAGTTGAGAAAATTCACTTCACAATGCTCCGGCAGCCGTTCATCGGCGGCATTTGGGTGTGAATAAGTGACTGTTTGATTATTTTTCTTTGTAAATAAGTATGGATGGTAAAAAGGGCGCCACTGACTCTTTTATATGATTTTAATTGGAAAAGACCAGAAACCTAAAGTAGAGAGAGCAGATGTTACGATTGAAATAAAAGAAATTTACCCATACTGATAAGTTTAATGTATTCAATGCTAGCTTGAAAACAAATAAGTAAATTAAATACCTAATAGTAATAAAAGGTGAACCTCATATTCGTAGTAGTAGTAGTAATTGAATCTGAATCAAGCCCATCGGTGATCAATGTTCTTTGAAAATATTAATATTGTAGAGAAATATATACCCGCGAAAAATTCATGAATTTTTGTGGAGGGGTTTACATACCTGATGAAATATAATTTAGTAAAAAGGGCTGGTGCATGAATAAATGCGTGGTTCTATGTAATATTACAACTAATTGCAATGAAGGTTCAATGAAAAATAAAAAATGAACGATTATTTGTTAGATAACTAGCCTGTTATCCAGTGGTGGTTCCATGGACCTGTCCTAGATGTAACGGTATTCAAAGTTGATGGTTCTGCAATCAGCAATCTGTGGCATTGCAATTAATAGAAGGGTGACATTGAAGATATGATCCTTCTGGAGACATCCCATCTCTTGAAAACTGTTTCAGCACATACATTCCATCTAGTGGAAGAAAGACATCCAGTTGAATCCATCGAAATTGTGGAAAATTCAGAAAGGAAATTCGAAGGAATTTTCTTATTCCCAAGGAAAAACCCTATAAAAACAAGTTGGTTTTTATACCTGACCGGTGAAACAAAATGGAGGTTCAAACTCACCTCTTTTTCGGAGAGGGTTCTCACAATTTGAAGGCTTCAGATTCTTCAGTTCGACAAGCCACAACACCAAATATATGCATAATAAGAATATGATGAAAATTGTTATGCTTATTGCGTTCCACATGCTTCAGAAGGGAAATATTCAACGACCACATACGATAGAAAAATTTGGAGAGACGAGTTGATGCTTCCCTTGGCTTGGCTTCAGATAGACTCCATCTGTCAAAAGTCAAAAGTGCCTATCGTACGGAAGATATGACAATCGACAGGTATAGAATTGACAGGATTGTCGCGTTCCATAAACATATACAATTAACATCGAGAATACAGAACTCATGAATGATATAAGTTTAAATAATAATAACGATCAAGATTATAAAACAACGTTGATCAGCAACGAAAAACTACTGAAATCGTTAAGGAACTAAACAAGTAGTTCATGTTTATGTTGGCAACACTACATATCATGGCACAAATTACAATATGTGTTTTAGGCATATATATATTAACTACGAATATTGATAATTAAGGCAGCTATTTGATGCGAGATTTTGGGAAACAAAAGAGCGCGATTGGTCGCATGGAATATTTGCGCATGCGTCAAATTTAAAAGTAGAAGATGTCAGTCAAGAAA